>WSLM01000239.1:0-22584 GCA_019677335.1 Ceratobasidium sp. UAMH 11750 | reverse complement strand
TCGTCGTGGACACGTGACATGCTTAGTCAGGTGCCTACTGCCTACAGCATTACCAGGGAGAGATTACCTGTAGGCAGTGTTACGTTACTGGTTGTTATTGGGCACGTGACCTGGTGCTTGACTTAGACGGTAACGGCTAAGTCCCGAAAAATAAAGAAAATATGGGTCTTCCCTGGGTAGGTCACAACATGTTTGGTGGGGAGGATGACTGTACCATAATGCTCTTCCAACAAGACCCAGAAGTTAAGGTAGGCTGGAAGCGGTTCCATTGCATTTGACCTGTCCAAATCCCCCTACTTCTGCTTCAAAGATGTTCTCCAGCCAGCATTGCAAGCAGTGTGGCCACTGGTTGGCCAGTGGGTGTACTGAGGTAGCAGTCCCACCAGCCACAGCTGCAAGCCATCCAGACTCTTGGATGCTCATACACTGACCAGACACCATTTCCTGGCTAAGTCATCACAACATTGATTGTAAGAACCGATTCACTGTCTGGGCCATATCTCAGTGAGAACTGAGCCAAACATGACCAAACAAGCTGCAAGATGCAGCTCAGAAGCAAGGCTAGATTGAACTAAGGTATGAGCTCATGTAAGCATAAGAGTGATGGTTGACAAGGGTCCCATTAGTAATGGCAGTTTTTTATGATCAATTCTGTGGAGCACTGTATGGGGCACAAACCTCCACAATACATGTAGTGAACTATTGCCTACCTGACATTAAGTAGGCTTCAGGTCAACTTGTTGTTGCAAAACCTGTCTAAAAATGGGTAGGATTACTATCAATAATAGATGGGTGTTATGTGAAAATGAGGGTGTCACTATAGTATTTCAAGGCCTGCTGAATTGAGGTAGAGGTCCTACCTAGGTTTTCTCATCTGATTCCTGTCTGTTGACAGACAGTTTCCTGCCTATTATGATTGAGGTATGGTTTCCAGCCAAATAAGGATAGTTTTGCCATTTCAATGTGCTCAACAATACATGTATTGTACAACATAATTGCCATCCACTGGGGGGCAATACACATGGCCAGTTGCCCTCGAGAGTTGTTGTGACAGAGCTGAATGATGAAGGAATTAGTGGGGAGTGGAGTTGGCACATTTCAGGGTTGTCATGTTGGGGAAGTGTGAACTCCATAAGGTGCTGTTCATGTCTTGACTTAAAACCACTCACCGACATGGTTGACCAGCTGAGGCACCACATCAGCAAACCCGATTGTTGTCACCCCTGCCAGTGGGACCAAGCCAGGCCACTTACAAGTGCTTGACTGATATAACCTTGAAAGCGCCTGCCTGCCTCAAGCCACCAAATGCCCATCAAAGCTGCCTGCTGGCATTGTAAGTGATTGTAAGTGCTTGAGTACTTCTCACTTTCCAAACAACAGCCGATGAGGGAGAAGATGATGAGTCCCAGGAATCAGGCCATAATGACAACAAGTTGCCCGTGAAAGACTCCAAGGTTCAGGTGCAGAACCTGCAATGATCCTTGATCACACAACCGACATCAGCACGGGCATAAGGAGCCAGTCGGTCATGGCTGAGGGTTTATTTCCGTTCTGGGTGGAAAAGCAGATCACCTGTGAGTGCCGAGGCAGAACTCCTGCCGATCATGAACTCACTCATGTGTGATTGCTATATAGGCAAACCGTCTGAGGCCACAGATCTCTGGCTATGTACAATCACTAGCTACAGGTTGGTGGACAACAAGGTGATGGTTAGCATCACACATGGCAAGCCAGTCAAAGCACTCTACCTTGTTGGTATTGCAGGCATGATAGTTGGCCAATGCAAGTCATTACATTGCATCATGGCCAGATGCTGGGAGGTGGGCAAGATTACCAACAAGTGTTCCCCCAGTAAGGGTATGTGTGTCAAGGTGAGGATCACAGAGATAACAAACCGGAAGCATGAATGGTTGTCTCTGGGGTAAGGCAACACGTTGGCAAGCAGCTGCTGTCAATGTTGACTTGTCACTATAGGCGATTGTTGGTGCTCTGTACCTGGAGCGATGACAAAGTATAAGTTCTCCAATCAGCTGCCATACGCAATGAGAACCAGCTACAGTACTTGACTATCCAGCTGAAGAAACTTGGTGATGCTCCGGTGTGTCTCAGCAGCAAGAAGTCAGTGTACATGGATGAACCATCTCCAGCCAGAAGTTGAATGCTTCAAGCAGGCAGGCCTGGCTCTTGTGGCACCAAAGCTGCCAGTTATGTCCATGGCTTTGCAGAAGCGGCTCAACTCTGAGGCTTCCTGGCTCAGTTGCAGTGGGGGCTGGAGGTGGTTCACTAGCAGGTTGAAGTGTTGGGTGACAAGTTCCATCAGTTAAAGGTGAAGTTGCCCCCTTTCGCACTGGACAGAGCAAGGCATAAGGACTCAAGCGGAGGCCAATCACCTCAAGTTTGGTAGGATCCTTGAGCCACCTTGCAATGAGACACAGCTGGAGTACAGTGATGACATTGCCAAGTACCAAAGACCTGTGGCAACTTCAACAAACACAGTGCTGTCCAGGTCACTCAGAACGTGCTGATTGACATTGACCCAACCCCACTATGGAGCCCAGCACTCACACCTGCACCCAGCAATGTTGATGCTGTGAGTGAACCCAACTGAAACTAGGACCCCCAGTGTCCGACACCCCCGGTGGTGACGAGGAAGCCAAAGGAATGGATCTCGATGTGCTCAGCTCAAGAGTGCCAAGCCACCATCCCACAACCCTGGCCATGCAACTGGGTGCTTTGTTTGGTGTGCTCACAGTGAGTGCTGGTCTTCATGATTTTTTGTGGTTCTTGTATCACGTAGCACATGCTGTGTATGGTGTCAACCCAACATTAGCATGGAGCTGCCAGTGGAGGAAGTCACTTGTTGTGATGAGGAGTAGTTTTTGTACCTCCACACACACACATGATTTATAAATATTGATTCGACTTCAGAACAATATATGTATTAGTTAGTCTTGGGTCAGATATTGTCATGCTGTAAATTTCACCATCATGGCACCCATATGACAACCATGCTGGTTCACCTCCAGAAGACAGTTTGGGTGACACTGAGGTTATTGGTGTTCTTGGCATGATCTTCAACCAAAAATAGCTTTTTGCACAATGTGGTTGGTCTGGTGGTTTCAGCTTGGATTGGTGTTGGGTGTGGATGAAAGGCATACACTGGCTCACACTTCTTCAGATATTTGCTTCTATCGAGGGTAAGGTGATTTGGAGTGTCCATTCCGTCTATTCCTATCTCGATTCTCTTTGCTCCTTGTTGTCACCTTTCGTTGTTGTACATGTTCACATTGTCAGTAAGGCCGATGTCCCTCCCCGTTCCTCTAAAGATCAAAAGCATTTAAATACATAGTTTGCTATTTGGTTAACTCAGCAATCTTTATTGCTTTATTCTCTATGTGTCTTCACAACTCAGAGGGATTTGATTTGACCACAACATAGCAACACAGCTCATTGATACAGCTCCTTGGTTCGCATGGTAGGGCAAATTGGAGGTTGAGCTCGCTGCATCGACTGCTGAACTGTGGACACTTGCGCTGGCTCTGGCATGCCAAGCCCATCGCCCAGTTGTTCTGACTCCGGGACCAGGGCAACCGACTGTTCTACAGTGAGACACCCTCCACAGTCAACAGGTGAATGCATAGCACACTCAGCAAGCTCAGTTCACACTAACCACCACCTGCGCGAGGCGGTGGTGATGCATTGGAACTGCTCTCGTGAATCTTGACTAGGCCTGTTCAAAGTGGCTGCCTGGAACGCGACACCAGGAACTTGGTAGAGTTACATAGGTCAGTAACTAACTAGAATTGAGCACAACATGGCCTCTGGCTCCCAATGTGGCAGGCCAGAAAGGTTGGAATTTCTAGCTCCGCCGCAGGCATGTTGAAGTCCGCAGAACAACAGGGGACAATGGCCCAAACGACCTGCGCATGGCCTTGTGGTCCCCACTGTCAGAAGCTTGGGCCATGTGTGGATGCGCCGGGTTTGTTGTGCCATATGTGTTGCTTCAACCTTGTAAGCTGAGCAGGGCGCTTAATGGCACACTTGCCTTTCAAACAACTCAGCCCTTGAAGTCAAACAGGAATGCTGCAGTGGGGGAGCAGAGAAAATGACCAGTCTCCGATGACAAGATGGCAAACCCAGCTCTCGGCTCTACAGGTTGGTCAGTGCCGAGTCTTCGGCAAGCCAATGCGTCAGGCTCTGGCGGCTGTTGAGACCACCTGGGCATGGGACGACAAGAACAGGTGTATCCGAGTGTCGCTGGCTGTTGAGGAATTGTTACCCCTCATACCCACCAACGACTCGTCTCTATAATCCTCCACAGACGCCCCAGGAGAGCCAGACAGAGCAATAACAAATGCCAGAAATGACAGAGTCACTATGCTTCACAAGGATGCAGCCCATGTTGAGCACCCACTGGAGTTTGACATGAAGGGTCTGCCTTGTCCCCAGTGAGTGTGACGAGCCTGCTTTATTGTGTGCGGTTTAGCTCTTTTCTCAGTGCCAAACACATGTGTTGCACTGTTGAATTCTGGATGGAGCTTCTCGTGTGATTCCTTCTATGCCCGCCCCAGTTGCCCAGACAACATGTACACACAAGCTGTCCAATGGTGTGTGGCAATTGTTATCAGTTGTATAGGCCACACCCCCTCTCACAGGTACCATGGCAATACGCAGCTCCTCTTGTCTAGCGTGCGCATTTTGCTTCTGGATGATATGAAGCTTGGAGCTCAACCACTATTTAATTCTTATCTGTTGTAGGGTCCAACTGCGAAGCCAGTGACTACTCACTTTGAATGCCTGGTCTACCTTGCATGCACCTGATTTGGTATATTTCCCTGGGGAAAGACTCGGGGTGGGCACAGGGAACCAAACAGGGGCTGCCTAACACAACGGGTCCAAGTGTAGCAGCTGACAATACAGTGTGCCACAAAACCTATTGTAGAAAACTGCCAATGCTGATCATACCCCTACACAGCATGAACCGTATGATTACAGAAGCTGAGGTTTCTGTCATCAATAGCTGTGTTTCGTGGCTGCACTTTGTCATTGTTTGATCCCGTTTGATAAAGTAATTGTTGAGCTGTGGGTCAAACAGTCAAACTGTTTTACAATGGGTTTTGTAGCAGCCTGGCCGAGAGCCAGTGTGTAATCTTTGGGTGGGCATACAACGGCCCGGATGACTGCCGTCTGCCCATTGGACGGTACAGCCTGGGCTGCACCCACAGTGCCAACTGGGGCTGTGCTACTTGCAATCCTGTGTCATCACACCAACTGCAAGTTGGTGACATGGGGCAACAGCAGTGGCAGCCAGAGCACCAAGCATCTTGTGCTGGGCAATTGGGCTGGGGTGGTTGCAGGGGTGTTTGAACCTGCTTAGCACAAAGGTGCCCGTTCAGGTTGCTTGGACTTGCACATCGTGCTAGAAGAGCGTTTCAGTGGAGGCAACCTTACACCAAACACAAGGATGCTATGTTGCAGCAGGACTGAACAGACGTTCAGTTGCATATGCGAGAGACTGGCACCCAGCAGCATGTACTAGAAACTGAAATGGATGGCCCCCTTGATTTTCCAGTGACAATGGTCAACCGCAACGAGGACTGGTTCCACCCCGTCATTTCACCAGAAGTCCTGAGCAGACTGGTGAAAAACTACAAGAGGTACCAAGAGTGGTTCTTTGATAAGCATGACAGAAGTGCTAATATCTTCGAACGTTGCACCAGTTTTGTGTACCAGACAAGTCATGAACCGTCAATGCACAAATGCCTGCACACAGGGGAAGTTGAAGAAGATATATTCAAGCAGAATTTGTTCACGCCAATACATATATTGCATACTTCCAAAAAGCATGCAAGCACACTGCATCCTACACATCGAGGTGATCCAACCCAAGGGCCGTGTGATCGTTCAAGGGGGCATGCTCATATGGAGAGTCTTGCTAACCTGCAAGCTGGCCGGAGCTGGTTCATTGGGTGGCTGGGCAATTGAAGATGGCGCACCATCGATATCTGTGCTAGTGTGTGCAGCGGTCACAGGCACTGGGTTGATGGTGATCCTAGCGGTCGCAGTGCCCCACAGTGACTACTACCTTGAAAGCAACCCCATTCAGAACCTGTACACGGACCTCCATCCCAACACTCTGCAATGGCAGCGGCCTTATTCCATTTGGCCAACCATAACATCCGTGGGGTCCTTGGGTTCGGGAGGAGGCTGTATGCTTGTGGTGAATGGCATTGGGCAGGCGAAGGTGCCTCAGTGACTGGTGAGCAATGAGGATGAACTGCAGAACTACGAATGACCAGAGGAAGGGATGAGCAGGTGAAGCGGAGACTAAGGGACAGAAGAATGGCCAAGTGAACATGAAA
Organism: Ceratobasidium sp. UAMH 11750; assembly: GCA_019677335.1. Lineage (NCBI taxonomy): Eukaryota > Fungi > Basidiomycota > Agaricomycetes > Cantharellales > Ceratobasidiaceae > Ceratobasidium > Ceratobasidium sp. UAMH 11750. Next base: position 16,222 of record WSLM01000239.1, on the reverse strand, counting down.
GCCTGATGTGTCGACAGATGGAGAACAAGAACACACTACAACAGCAAAACAGACAACTAGATCTTGTAGAGGACGACAATATCTGTCCACAGCATGTTCAACCGGCGCATGGCATGGTTAACACTACAGACCTTCAAGGGATGAGATATCCATGTCTTTGATCTCCTTCTCTGAGTCGGTGTCATTCTTGTCCCATGACCACAGCTTGGCACAATCTCCAAACCTGCCGGGCCAATCATTGACACTGGGATCTCTGCAAGGACTTGGCTCTGTTGCTCATTATCTTCAACAGTTCTTGCTACTGGACATTCATGGCTTTCCTTGCCTCCACCTGTGAGTTGAGCTTATCCCGATCCATCATGAGCCATTGGTGCAGCACACTCTGCTGCCTGATCTACCATCCATCAGAGGCAAGCGCACCCTCCAGTGCAGGCAGATGCTTGGCAGACTCTGACATTGCAGGCACGGGTGGAGGTGTGTTGTGCTGTGAGTACTCCACTACCATGTGCCAGGAGTCATTTCGGAGGCCACCCCAGTGCGTGGTGTGTATCCAGGGAGGCTGGGTTTGAACATTGAGATGGTCATCAACTGCGACCTGTTCTTCGGGTCATGCATGACAACGTATTTGTACTATGTAACAGAGAGCTGCCACAACCGTTTCAGACAAGCATCCCAACGCCTGTTCTGTCCGTCTTGTTGGCAATGGGGTAGAACCTGGGACAAGCCACCCATTGCTTCACCGGTCTGTGTTCAAAATCTGAATTGTGTGCACTGGGATTTTCATGCATATTGGATTGTACAGCTGCTCAAACATCAATGGATCGTCCATGCACTAGAAGCCCACCTGGGCTCACTGGCCCATCTCCCAACTGGTGTTGGCAGTCACTGTTTCTGAGTGAGCCATCTCCAAGCCTGACACTGCCCACGTTGTCATGGTTTGAAGCATTTGGAATTTTGAAGTTAGTTCTGGCCTGTAGCAATCAAACATTTTCCTTGACCGTTGTGTGGAGTGTTTGAGTTGGTCAACTGAAATATTTCTGTTGGACATAGCAACCACTGCCTCTCCACCAACATCACAACTTTACCCTCCCGTAGCAGGTCAGTTCGCATGGTCCATTCGCACACCGCATTCCTTATGTGAAGTGACCTGTTATCAGAATTCTTGCTGGTTTACAACGTCCAAACTCCAGTCCCTCACAAATAGAGCATACAGGTACGGAAATTGATATCAACGCTGAAAGCTGACCCAACACAATGTTATTCATGGAGTGTGTAGAGTGTCATAACACTGCGAAAGGCCCTCCGTGCATCTGAAGCGGGCGGACAGTAGGTGCCCGACTCCACAGCTGCACCCCACACATGTTAGGGGGAGCATTACATCAATCCCACATACCGACGGAATGAAAGCAGCACTCCTCTATTCTCGGTTTCAAGAATGAACTGCTTGATAGCGTAAATTCGGGGAAACTAAACCTAGGAAAAGAAAATACACAGTGTGCTCACCTGTTATTCCAGTCCGCAAGTGAGTGTATATACGGTACCAGGACATAACGTAATGCTGTTAATAGTGGACTAATGGCAATGACCCCGCTTGATTCCTCCGCAGTGACTGGATTCCAATACCTGCAACAGGGACATCGCGCAGTCCTGATATATTCACGGCGTGAATCTCAATCACCGGCCAATAGTCTCAAACTTCCCTGTCAACATGAGATATCTTGCTGGCACATTGAGTGACACAACCGCGCCATACGCTGTGATCCGATCGAGATCAGAACGAGGTGGATCCGGAGTAACAATCACTGGGGCTTCCTCGTGGGACATCCAACGTTCCTGCATGACACATATCTCAACTAAAACAGAAAACATTGCATTCAAGGTGGAATCATCATCCGGCTGGCACTCATGGAGCCATCCACGGGGGCATCTGCTCAGTGAATTCTGGTTGAGAGTGTTTTTGGGTAGCAAAACATAGAGTCTGGGATCCAGTGCATGTTTTCTATGGTGTTGTGAGCATCCTGAAGCGTTTCCAGCAAGATTTCTTCGGTGAGACCGGTTGTTGAATCTGGGTAACTTGATCACATGCGATTGGAGAACATTGAGCCTTAGCCGTATGTGATTACAGTCTAAGATTTGAAGTTGAAGTGTAGAGTCTGAGAAGGACCTGCCACTAGCATTTGACAGTTGTCAGAATCAGAGCTGGAAATGATTCAAGCCCAGCTTGACGGCTTCTGCTTTCATCGTGAGTACCAATATATGTTACCCACTGATTCGGAATCTGGACCTCAACAGATGAGAACTGAGAATATAGTCCTGGACTTTCAACAATAGTATTGAACTCGCCTGACAGTCTTATCGACATACTGAACTCTATTCTCTCCAGTCTATCTCAGTTTGCTGGCCCATCGGGATGTTCTCTGCTTTTGTTCAACTAAATGTGCACCCTAGATATAGCCCACACTATGTCATCTAGTCCTGTTTGTACAACACCAATTACATGCACAACCCCGCCAGCAGTGACATAACTTTGGTCACTATGCTACTGTTAATATATCATGCTACTGTTAATATATCATGCTACTGTTATTGATATGCTGCAATTGCTTAGCTGGTTTCGGTCTGGGAGGGCAGGACTTGACATGCAGCTGTGTTACGCACATACCTAAACAAGTTGCATGTATCACCTGAACTCACCGAGACAAACGCCCACTCTGCAAGGCGACCAAGCATAGCCTCGTGTTCAAAACATCACAACCCTGATCACACTTGCTCACTTGTCTCCTCGCTCAAATATTACAAAGGACTCCAATATGCAAGGGCCCCAAGGCAGTTCATGCGAGAGCAACTACTACACGGGCATGCACCTAGACATTCAGGGCCGGTTGAGTGTACCCAAGATGAGGTGAAGTGGCTCTATGGCCAACCCTTCTAACAATTAGGCTGCATGGCAGTGCTAGATGAGGGACATAGTAAGCCCTGCAGCACACTGAGTTGGTTCTTGAGGGGTGCATGTGTGAGCAATGCGACAAGTGTACACTGAATCCCCAACTACCAACATATGCAGCTGGACAGGGGTGCGGAGGCCACATTTGAGTGATAGACAGAAGAAACAAAAGTACTGGACGACGGCAAACTTGTGAACAAACACTGCTGAACCAGGCACAGATGTCACCCCCGACAGCACGTATGAGAGCAACTACCAAGGTGTGTGCTGAATGTTGGCAGCAATGCCACGGGGGGTGGAGTGAGGGGAAGATGAGGGTGGAAGCAAAATGATGGAAGAAAATGGCTTGTGGGTCGTTTTATACACAGTCCCAGGGTCTTTTGCTTCAGCATGTGACCTAGACAGCTGTATAGTCCAGAGTACAAGACAGATGGAAATTCAACTGCATAGTGAATTCATGACAGATGTGACACCGTGTCACCTGACATCTGCCACTCAGGATGGTAAAACAGCTGTAGCACACAATGCAGGCTGGAGTTAATTTTCCTGTTGCTTTTGCACCCTCGCTTCTTCACATGCACCAAGCTCTCGCCTACCCATGTTAATCAGGTTTGCTTATGAGCAGTATTATTTCCCATCCATGCACTACTGATGAGGTCAATTTTCCACACTTGCATCATCACACATCAATAGTCACATTCTGCACAAACAATTATGAGCTAGAGTGGTTTACAAAAATGAGCCTTGAAACGTGCAGTGCCTTGGTTAATTTAGTTGTGGTTTCTAGCTCAGTCTGATCCCACAACAAGGTGGAAAAGATGGACTAGTAGTATGACCAGGCAGTCAATGGAGCCCATACATGGGGAGTGTGGTCCGTGACCACGACTCTGAGAGTTGGAGGTGAAATCATTTAATGTGGCTTCATTACTGCAGCTGCCAGATGGGTTGATCACATGTTTTTGGTGGTTGAGTCCAGGTGTTCATGTCTACACAGCACCCATTATGTCTGGTATCCGGAGACCAGGGAGCCCAGCTGCTCAACCTGTGGACATGAGCTCATTGACAACTGCATCAGGCTAGAGCTTGTGGCAATATGGCTGTGGGGACATCAGGGGACCCAATAGAAGTGCTATGGCATAACAAAGGTGAAAGGCCAGAACTTACAATAAGCATGACAGCCTCGGCTGCAGCCAATACTCCAATCAACAAGACCCCTTGGACTGGTTGGGAACCGGTCCCACTTGTCCTCCTGGCATTGCTATGCACCAAGGCTCTGCACACTCAACACAATTGTTGGAGCTCTGGAGCGCAGTCTGACAGCCATCTGGGCGTTTCTCAGACGTTTAGGCCTTCTTGTGAGTCTCTCACAGCATTCCCTCATTATGACTGTGACATTCTGTATGTACAAATTCGCTGTACATTGTGGCTCCAGGGTACTGAATAGACGTCCTTGTCAAGAAGGACCTGCAGGCTGTGCTAGAAGGCCAAGGAATTACCACAGTGCCATTCCTTGCAATTCCATATTCACTCTTCCATTGCTTCAATCAGACCACTCAAAGATGCAGACCCTGGGTCTCTGAACTTGCCGTTTCGTCCTCTCAGTCACCATCTCCATACCAAGACTGAACCACCTCTGTATCTGTTGAGAGTTTGAACAACTTGGCCAGGTACCTCATCACGTCATTCTCAATCTGGTGTGCAGAAACCCTGCACTCAAACACAGCTCTATGGCTCTAGACACCGCTGAAGGCCTGCTCACCATGGACCCTGGTTGGGAACCAGTCCGGCCTTTCTTCCACTATGGCTCCCAGCCTTTGTCAGGCACATCATAATGCCAATCTCTATCCAGTGTAGAATGAACCTGACTTGAAGGTCGCTGTGTAGCCCCAAATACAGCTGCTGGACCACTCAACGTAGACCCTGAGGCTGATTGGGAACTGGTCTCACTTTTCTTGAGAAATGACCCCAAAACGTTTGGCCAGGTGCCTCACAGTGCCATTACAGAGCCCATGAGCAGAAAGCCCAAGTGTGCATGCTGCTCCCTAGCCCCATATACAGCTGGTTGTCTGCTCACCATGGACCCTGAGACAAGTCAGGAACCAGTCTCACTTTTCTTTGCATATGGTTCTGACCTTTGGATTGGTGTGCTATATCGCCATTCTGGAGTGCATGGGCAGCAAACCATGTCTTGGATGCTGCTTCTCAGCCGCAGATATGGCTGTGCAGCAATCCATGTTTCCACCCAGTCTCAATTTCCATAGTGATCAGACCACTGTGTTCCATATGATTCACCCCCACCCTTCTAGCTAATCTTCACACATCTGTCTCATCTCCATTTCCCTCCCCATCAATGCTCTCCTCTGTGTTTGCTTCCTCCCCTGTTTCATATTGAGCTCATTCCTACAGTCCCAGTAAATCATCAGCTGACCACCTCCTGGTTTTACACACCTGGCATTTGAACCACTCAAGCATCTTCTGCACCTCTGGTAAGTCCACAGGTTTTTAGGCACATGTGAGGCATGATGTGGCTTTTTCTTCCAATGCCATTGCCACCTCCTCCATTTTCCCCATTCTCCTTGTATCCAGGATGCATTGCAGCATGTTAGTCATGGCTTAGCTCTTTACCTGAGTCAATCCAGTTGCTGCCCCCCTCACTTGATCCAGGGCCTTGTCCAACATCCAATCCCCCCCTGTGATGTTGGGCCAGAGGAGCTCCAAATGCTGGGTAAGTACTCCTTCCATGATTGCTACACCACTCACTGATTCCATTACCACTTCCTTGTTCCTCCTCCTGACTCACATTGCCATCCAAGCCAATGATACCTGCCAGGTCACCCATATCACCATCCTCTTCTTCATTGGCCTACCCCCTTGCACACCCATGCTCCTTTGCTTGATTGGATGGTGGTACACTCCTCCTCTTCCGAGCCTGCAAGCTCACCCATCTCAAGCAGTCCCCCCAGGCTGACCCCCTTGCTTGTCATCACTATCCCCACCCTCCACCCCCCCTCAGCCAAGCCATCACCATCAGATGCAGCTTCCACACTCCCATCATGTGGAGCTTGTGTGGCGAGTCTGGTCTCACCCTTCTCCAACTCTCCCTGTCACTTCACATTCAAGATGCCTTGTCCACCCAGACTGCCAAATGAAGCCTGAAACTAGAGTTAGCCCTTGCTAATTTTTGGCAGCACCACAGCCAAATCACTGAGCTTCTTCTCAAGCCCTTCTTCCAGCCCAGCAGGCTGAAATTCCTATGAGATTATCAAGTGAAACTGCAGCAGGAACTTGTGTACTTGTAGGACCTTGAACCTCCCCACCAGGTGCGTGCTGCACACCTGGGTGATCTCCTCTTCCCGGGAGGGTGGCTTAGATGATTGTTGGTGCATGGCAGGGTTGGTTTGAGTGTCAGAGAGGTGGTTTGTTCAATAAAAGAAGTGCAAGTGATGAACTAGAAGTCAGGGCCAGGCTTGTTCAGCTCTGGGCTCAGTCACATTTTCCTTCCCCGTGTTGCTTGGGGACCATGTGCTGTGTATCCAAGGGGCTAACCTTTAACCAGTCAAGTGGCTCCCCATCTCGGTTTGGTGTATCAGCAGAGCTTGTCCTGGTACTATATATATGTCATGCACTTGTCCTGGGTTGGGGTACTGCTGGTCTTAATGTATGCCCAGTAACCTAGCAGTACCAGCTATGAGATATGCAAAAGGGCTTGTATCGACGATACCTAAATACAGCATATATACAGCCAACATACAAAAGTTACCAGTACTCATAAAAGTGACTAGAGATGATAAAAGAGTGACAATAGTAACTAATTGACACAAAAGCACAGTCACAAACAGTCACAAAAAGCATCCATCAAGGTGAGACAGACAGGAGTGTGAAACAATAGCTCAGAAGTCCTTATTTCAAATAATACATCAATGAGTGGCCAAATGTGCCTGTCAATTGGACCCAGGAGGTCACATGATCACATTGACAAGCGCTCAACAGTGCCCATCAATGTGTGGTGGGTGTCCCACTCATGAGGCTGAAGGCTTGTAACACTAACAGCTATGTTCAGCCACAGCATGTGTATAAATGTTCCATTAACATGGACCTTGTGCTGCTTCCCTCAAACCCAAGCAATGTCAAGCACAAGCAACAACCACACCCCAAATCGCGGGGCCTCAGACCTGTAAGCATGCCTGGTGACATTGTGAATCAGCTCTGACACACTGGGTGCAAGGTCATCTTGTGGTCATCCCTTGACACAATCAGCTCTCAATGATCAGAACATTCACCAGCAGCACAATCACCTGAGGTTCCTGGACTAGACATGTACTTGAGTTCATCCCAGCAACACACTGGGTAGTGCTGGGATCTTCCTTTAGCACATGGGCAACACTGGCAAGTGCCGACCAGTCAAGCAGGGGCCTTCAGCACCCAGTCTCCCAGCCATTTGATTGATCTCAAGGGACTCCCCACCACGACACGGCTCCACTCCATCACAGTTAGGCTGCCTCCATCAACCAAGGGACCACCCCATCACCCTCACTATTCACTTGCCTGCCATTGCACCAAGATGCAGGGGAACCAACCAACAGACCCATGTTGTGAGTGGCCCATGTTAGTTGCATAGCCAGGCTACATCTGACACAAGCGACCATCATCCTGGCCTGCCCACATGTCAGCCCACCACTGACTGTACCAAACAGCCTTGGAAAGCAACAGCCAACTGAACATGGCTCTGGCAGTTCAGCCAGATGGCCACAAACCTCACCAGTTGAACACAACCAGCCAGGTGCACAGCACACAGCACACCACCAACCCCCAGGACACCCACAGCCAGGCCATGTTTCAGGCACCAGCTCACCAGCCAGCCTGGCTATCCTTTCACCCCCCTGGGCCACACAGATGATGAGTTCTCCATCAGCACAGAGCTCATCCCAGCCTCCTTCAATGGGGGAGACCAGACTCGTGGGACCAACAGCAGCTGCCTGGGGTTCAAGGCCACCCACTACACTACAGCCAGCCACTGAAGACATAAATTTTGACTGTGAATCAATCAGCAGTGTTGGCTCTACACGCAGAGCTAGGCTGAGTCCAGGCACACCTGTCTGGCATCAGTGGGTGTTTCTGAAATATCAGGTCAGCCTGTAGCTCACCACGCCTCACTTTCAGCTTGCAGGCCTGCAAGAAGGCTCAACAACAGCGCAGTCCAGCTGCAGAAGCCACCACTCAAATCTCACAGGTGTGGGGCACCACCTGCCCTTCACCTGCAAGGGACACGAACTCCCCAGTTCCTTCAACACTTCCTTCCCTTGAGAGCTCCCATTTGACCCATCACACCTCACCAAATGCACAGTGGGTTGCCTGTTCCTCACTAGACCCACCCCCTCACCTGGTAGTCTTTTGGCTCAACCAGGCCCAAAGCAGGCAGCAGGCAAATCATCTTGGCCCAGTTGCAGCATACATACTACCCACCCCTGAAATTCTGGATTCCTCCACTGACAGGTGCCTCAATGCATTGATGGAGAATCTAACACATGTTCTGTACCAATGGGGTTTTCTCACTTCCCTCACACATTTGGTCTACCACCCAAAAGACCCCAAAAGACACTGTGGGTACTCATGCAACCTGCTAGTCTCACAACCACCCTGCAAGAATGCATGCCATTCGTCAATGATTGTCTGCCCACCCACATAGTGGGTCTGCATCATAATGATGAGGCAGACCTGTCCTTTCGTGTCTGGGGCATTGTGGAGTGAGTCAAAGGGAACCAGTTGGACATCCACATGGCCATCTACGACTTCAAGGCAGCCTTGCGCACCAAGAATAGCATGTCCACATACTTCAAATCTGTGGCATGGTTCATCCAATGTACCCTCCCGGCCACTGATAATACAATGTGCAAGGTGTCAGGGTACACACTGCAGTGGACCAAGGACCTCGCTGCTTTGCTAAGGCAGCACTTGAGCTATTGCTTTTGCCAGCTGATCTTGCTATGTAGTGCACAATCCCCCCCTTGACCTGCATGCACTGTGCCTAGGTCCACCTGTTGACCTGGTTTGGCCAGTACACTTGGTGGAGAACTGCACACAGGTGCTTTTGGATCAGATCATAAGCCAGAGGCTCAAGATGCATGACATGTTTGGAAGGCAGGGGCTTTGTCCCAGAGTGCATTTACCTCCACAGGTGAGTCACCCAGCAACCCGTCCCCTGACTCCACCTGACCATGAACCATGTGCAGTGACTGGTACAGTACCAACTACCATGAAGACCACTTTGATGTGGGGCCCGGCTGGCACCAGGTGAAGAGAGCACCACCCCAGGGTAGGTGTCCAGTAAACCTGAGAGTCTGCTCAGCTAACCAGTCACTTCCATGTTCTGGGGTGGCAGCAGTGGGCAGCTCTACTGATGGCAACAACCAGCATGCCATTTTGGAGCCCTGGGCATCATGCACCAACTACATCAAGGCTGGACACCAGGGAATGTGAGTTTGACCTGGATGTCCTGCCGCAAAGCAAGAGCTGAAAGGTTCAACTGCCAAATCAATGCAGCATTCATCAAGCAGACACCCCCACAGATCTCTCCAATGCTGGATCTCACTCACCCAGGTAGGCACCTCTCCCACTCTGTCTCCTTTAACCAACATTGACCCCTCAATAGCTCAAGGCATGGAGTCAATGAAGAAAATTGGGAGGAGCAGAGGTGATCATGTTCTCCTCACTCACAGTGCTCATATGACAGAGCTGACAGGTTCTACCTTCCTGTGCTCCAGACAGCTGGTCAAAGAAGCTCTTGCTTAACTGCTTGCAAGCAAGTCATGCCAGTCCACAGCTCACCTGGCATTCTGGCAGCAACTGAAGGCTTCCAAGGCCACCATCGAGTCCATAAGCTTCCTCACTGTTCACCTCTGGATAAGTTCCCTCCTGGAGGACCCGAGTCGCAACACCCTGTTCATTGACCTGGCTTTAGCCCAGGAGCTCACCTGGGGGCTTAAGCAGGAGCCCCTGGGGCTGACTGCTGAAAGCATGCTCCAGTTTTGGGCCAGGCAGCATTTGTGGCCACACATGGATTCAAACATTTGACTCTTTGCGCTGAGCAACCCCACAGGTCTTGGTGAGCAGTGTGTTCAGGGTTGGCTGCCACTGGAGATGCTGGTGGCGGGGGGGCATCTGAGCAAGGCAGACATCCTGATATCACCAACCGAGGGTTTCAATGGCAATCTGTTGAAGAGGATCACCACTATGTTGATCAGGGCCCTCAACTGTGTCCTGCTGCACCTGAGGCTGGTTGAAAAATCATCTTCAGTGGAACAGAACATGAGCATGGTGCTCCTCCCCCAGCCACACACATGAGGCCGTCAGCCTGGTCATGGTAGCCAACCTGTGCAGCAAAATGTCGTCTCAGGGCATTGCCAGGGTAGAGGTTGGAGTTTTCTGCCGGTTGCTGTGCTACTACTTTGACAGTGCTCTGCATCCTCCTCAGGTGGACTTGTTGTTTCCCTGGCTGGGGCTCACTGACAAACACACAGTGCTGCTCACAGATCGCAGCACTGAAGCAGTCCAGCAGCATTGTTTCTTGCTTGCAGCCAACCATCAGCTGTTGCCATTCAAGGTATTTCCGCAGTGGAGGTCGTACACCACTGCCATTGTGACACTGGGGCCTTGTTGGGATGCAAGTGAGTCAGTGTTGGGACCCACCCACACTAACATGGAGTTTCAGTCCCTTGGGTTGCCAATGGACACTATCAAGGACAACCCTTTACGTGTGTATTATTCTCACGCTGTTTCTGTTTCCTGTGATTATCATCTTCCTTCAGCTGTGTGTCACTGTCATCCTGATTCCCACAATGTAACCATGTGGTCCTGTCCACGTGAAGACTCTTCTGCCTGTATTCTTTCTCAGTTCTGTGCCGATCTACAGCTCAAGTAGCCCATGTCTCTTTTGTATAAATAGCTAGATACATTGTACTTGCTCTGTGGCAGAGCTGCCATGCAGGAATCCTGCATTTCGGCATCAAGGGAAACTCAATTGCATCAGACCCTATTTGTAAGCTAATGCCATTCAGTTTCCCTTGATGCAGGTATGCAGGATTCCTGCACAGCAGCACTGCTCTGTGGCTCTTAATTCAGTCATCTCCTCTCCTAAGCCTTGACTACCTCCACTGCGTTATCCCAATAGGTTATGAGCCCCGGCCAGACTTACTCAGTTACCACATGCCTATACTCTTATCCTGTGCTAGACGTCTATCCTAGCCCAGAGGTATGTTCCCACCAGGTCTCATACTATCCATCAGCGACTGTATCCACAAGGCATTCCCCTGCAAGACTAGCCCCGCCTGGGTACTCAACCTAGACGAAGACATCCCATGCAAACACTGTTCCTGTTGGCACACACCCAACATCATCGAGCTAATCACTAGGTGTTGGCAAGGCACCCACCTAGACCACTCTTACAATCTTGCTTGGCAACCGCCACTGGAACCTAAACCAACAAAGAAAAGTGAAACCATGTGGTCAGCTTCCCACAACATCCCTTATGATTACGCAAGGAGTTGGGAAGACAATGGCGTTCCTTTGACTGGCCCCACACTTGAGGAGTGTCTCGCCGGTCCACCACCCACACCACACCCTCCTTGCTCTAACTCTCACATTGTCATTGATACCACTGGTGCTGGGTTCAACAACACCCTGTATAGCTCTATTTTCAACAGAGGCAATTATGATTACTAGGCTCAGAGCCATTTTTCTCAATAGATATTAGTTTTTGGGCTGTCTCTTTGAATCCTATAAGGTGTGTTCTACAGATTACTACCTTGGGCAATCACTACGCTCATAGGGAACAATCCTTTGCTTGCCCTGTCATCAAGGCATCATTAAGAGCCCGGCGATTACAGCACTTAATTTTTTGGAGTTAAGCCTTGCAGCCCACGATTAGGTGAAACAATCCATCTTGTGTCACAAAGTTCAGGCACTGAGACTCTCAGGAAAACCAAGGTTTGCTACCGTAGGCTATGTAGAGCTACGTAGCTGAATATAGCCTCAAGTAGCTCTGTAGTCAGACCCCCAGAATGTTTTTTAGTACACTTTACAAATGTGTACTGTAGGCTACTGTAGACTACTATATTCATACCTATGAACAACCAAGTGTAATATCTTGTCATATGTACCATCCAGTATGTGACTGTTTGACCTTGATGACATGTCCTCCTGTGTGTGTAAGCAGCACTGGTCACCTGACTCTGTCTTGGCTGCCCTTGTTACCTGCACAAGTCCAGTGGTACAGTTCCCACCCCCAGTGTGCCAGTGTGCCCAGTGTTCACCCAGGGGTATTTCCAAGCATTTAGGGGCTTTGGTCACATGGGAAAAAGTATGGCTCGATCAAAAGTTAGACAATATTGCATATTGAATTGAATTGACGATGTCAGGACCTTGAATTTCAAATTTCCTAAATTTGGTAGGAACTGTAATTGGATTTGAAATGACAGCGAAATAGCCAAAACAATTTCCCAGAAGTGACACTTTTTCATCCAGCTGTATCATCACTGAGTATGGACTAGCTATGTAGTATCCTAGTTTTCATGTAGTAGTACGTAGTAGTACATAGTTGATACCTGAATACATAAAACAGTTTCACTGGGACTCTGACAGGAAAAAATGAGGGAAATATGTAGTGCTATGTACTGCAACATAAGGCTATGTAGCTAATATTGCCCAAACCAGGCTACTGTAGACTATCCTGGTCTTCCTGATGGATTACCTAATCACATCTCACTACCAACATATCATACCCACCTCAACCATATTCCAACATGTCATCAGGCACACAATCTGGTGGAAACCAAGGCCCTGCTGCTACAACAACTCCCGTGACACTGGCAAACACTGCCACATCAGCAACCCAACTCTATATAACCCTACTTGCTGGTCCAAGTTACTAGAAGATGTGGAAGATACAAGTTGGAGATTGGATGTTTGAAAACGATCTATGAGATTATGTCACAGGTACCAAACAATGACCATCACCAGGGACCACTTCCGACGTAGTCACGGAATGGGAGAAAAACAATAGAAAGGCTCTTGGAATAATACAAAGGTCCATCACTGACGATGTCCTCATGAATATTCATACTGTTGAAACCTCCAAGGACACCTGGGACTGCTTATGTCAACTCTATGACATCTCCAATATGATCAAGGTTATTGACCTGCAACAAAAGTTTTTCTCACACCCAATGGATGATTCTACAAAGATTGAAGACCACGTCTGTCTTATGTGCTCCTGGTACGAAGGTCTATGGCAGATCAACAACCAAAACGTCAAACCTTTTGATTGGGTGATCCAACTACCTGTGTCACTCCTGTCCTCTTGGGACGTTTTCATCCAATCAATTCAGCACGATCTCCAAGATCTCTCAGATGCGACCAAACACAATGAGGTCATGAAGACCATTACGAGCAAGGTCATGGCAGAAGGCCAGCGTTGTGAGAAGAAAGAGGGAAAATCTGCTATGTTTGCTGTTGTGAGTAGTGGAGACACTCCCTATGATGTACTACCTTTTTCCAACTAAGAGAAGGACTGGTGGCTTGGAATAGCCACAAGATATCAACTAGTGGCTAAAAGTAAGCCATGAGATACCAAAGAATGGGCAATTGGCAACACTAGTAGAAGGATGACTCATAGAAGCGACTCATAATGTCTCAAAGATTAGCCACATAATAGATAGACCTATGTAATGACTCACATTGACCCACCCTAGCCACCAGATGAATGGTGGCTCAGATATATATATACAGTCAGGATCAAGCCTGAGTTCCTCAGCTTGATTGCCTTGTCAATACTCCCTCTGGATTTCTCTCTGAATACAAGCCCTATTGAACACTCACATCAGCTCCCCTCCTGGGTCCCTGAATGGCCCCCAGGAGGGTCCCCTCAGTCTTCTCTCCTTGAAACTGCCTGCCCCAGTGCTCCAGGCCCTTGAGTTTTGACTCATGGCTCACAAGTGTCACTCGTCCTTCCTTGAAGTCACTTGCCTTCACACACTTGGCGCCTGGAACTCATTCAGTGCCACTTGCTCACCACTCTGGAATAGCAGCCCATCAGCACATTCAGGAGTCACTGATGTGCTGAACTCTCTCCACACCAGTGATTATAGCCACCCCTCATCTATGCTGGGTGCTTACCCAAGTGCCCGCTACCCTATCAGTCACTCCCCCATCTACTCAAGACCCCTGGGCCAGTCTCTCACTCAGAGGTTGCAACATTTGCACAGCAAAAGGGGCATACTGGGTTTAAGCCCAGAGTAGGCAAGTCTTCTCATCCATTGTCAAGCAACTGTGACTCGCAACCCAATAACAGAATGACCAAACATCACAAGGGCAAGTGCAACTACTGCCATAAGGATGGTAATTGGGAAACAATTCTCACAAGAAAATATGAGATGGAAAGAAGAAGGATGAGATGAAGGTGAACATTGCAAAAGAAGAGAAGGTTATGGTACACGCTCTCATGGCAAGGGTTAAGCATGTAGATAAGGATTGGATAGCAGAATGCGGAGCTGAGTCTCACTTTGTAAAGAATGCTACTTCTCTTTCAGCTTATTGCAAGGTCACAAACCAAGTCGTTTGTGGCACAGGAGGATCTACCTTCCCAATCATTGGCTGAGGTGATGTTCAAGCACACTGAATCACTCTGAATGGCTCGAGAAGCCAAGTCCTGCTCCAAGAATGTGCACACATACCAGCCTTAACAGCAAACCTATTCTCCATACTGGCTATCAATCATGCTGGTGCAACTTCAGTGTTCAAACACAGCAAAGTCACCATCTCTGCAGCCAGTTCAAATACTATTATTGGCTATGGCAGCCAGCAAACAGGCAGTAAACTTTACTTTATGGATCTCAAGATAGTTACTCAGGACAATTTGACCCCTGCAGTACAGCTGGCCTACACTACGCTTTCCCAAAAGACTCACACTAAAACCTGGGAGCAATGGCATTGAATACTTGGTCACGCATCTCAATCAACAATCAAACAGATGGCTAAGGAGAATCTGGAGGATATTCCAGTTATAGCTAAGACCTCTACATCATACCAATGCGAGGCATGTATCAAGGCAAACACACAGTTGCACCATTCCGGAAAGAATCCAAAACACAATACCAGCAAGTGGGCAAACCCATTGTATCAGATGTCTGGGGACCAGCGCAAGTTCAATCAATACTCAAAAATTCATATTTCATTGTCTTTATAGACATATACTCTTGCTTCTCTGCTGTCTACTCATGAAGTCCACTACCAAAGTCTGGCTGTGATATAAAGACTCTGAACCACTGATCAAGACCCACACTGGTAATGCAATTGAGAGGTTCAGGACCAATGGAGGTCCAGAATACCAAACTGATGACTTGATTTCATATATACGCAGACAGGGCACTGTTCAGGAACAGACTGCCCCACATAGCTGTTCACAAAATGGAATCACCAAATGCATGATTCATACCCTCACAGAGTTTGCATGAGCATCCTTGATGCAGCATAGTCTTCCTCAATTCCTATGGCAAGAGGCTGTTGCACATGTCAACTGTATCAAGACTGTATCCCTACAAAGGCCACTGGCAAGACCCCTTATGAAATGTTTTTTGGTACCAAGGCAGAGGTCAATGGTCTTGAAGAGTTTGGTTCTGAGCTATAGGTCCTTGACCAAACTGGCAAGAACTGTCAACTGGATGCTAGGTCTAACAAATATTGCTTTATGGGGTATGGAGAGAATTCATGTGTGTTTCGTTATTATAAGGCGGATTCATGTCAGATTCTGTTGACAAGGAATGTGATCTTTGTTCCTCATGTCTCTGAGGAGTCTATCCACTATGACAACCTTGATGAAGCAGAGTTGCCTGCGGTAGGGTGTTGTAAGGTGCTCTGCTTTGCTTTTAAATCCTTAAGTAGTTGCTCAGTGAGTTGTTTTGGTTCAGTAATGTTGTATTCAGTGGTGGTTGACAAGGTAATAAAGCAAGCTAGATGGCTAGTTTGCTTCACCATCTCTTCATATACACATAATGCCATTGAGTCACTATAGGGGTAGGAGTCATTCAGTAGGCTCCGCAGTTGAGTAGATCACATGTGGCAACTGCGGGCTCATCTGCAGCAGAGAGGGGATCATGTGTAACTAATGCTAAGTTGTTTGCAGCTCTGAATCTTATAGGAGCCGCTCAGGGTCTGAGGGTCACATGACTGCTTAGTCAGGTTGGGAGTCGGGATAGCATTACTAGGGAGAGATATTGCAGTCCTGAC
>WSLM01000238.1:0-22588 GCA_019677335.1 Ceratobasidium sp. UAMH 11750 | reverse complement strand
CTTCAAAACTGACAGAGAAAACTGCAAAATACTTCCCCAGACACGACTTTTTGAGCAATATGTATGCCGGAGATGAACAATTTCAAATTCTGGCAAAGATGCGAACCACTTTAAATGTCATTTATCCTGAATTAGAATGTAATTTAGTTACAAAATGGGCGAGAAAATGCGCATACAACCATGTATTTAGTAGGTCAGTATCATGTTTGTACACTTGTTTACACATTTCCAAGCTAACCCTGAGCTAACTCCAGAGCCTCCCGGGAGCGGCTCCCCACACAAGGTTGAAGGCTCTGAGGCTCCTGGGGCTCCAGGAGCCTCTCTGGAGCCCGGCGCAGTTTGCAGATGCAGTGGGTGGTTGCTCAGAAGAAGCTCTGCGATGCACGTTTTGGCCAAATTTCATTGGATCACGTGAGTCAGCGGTAACCATTCCGCCGCCCGGGTTTCTATATTCTCCCGTCTCCGTCTTATGATTCGTACCTCCTAGTTATACGTGTTCCCCTTCGTACTGTGTTTCGGCTTTCTCCGGCGCCTGCGGCCCCAGTGTTTCGACTTATGTTCGTGTAGCTGGATAAATATGTAGTCCAAAAAAAAAACAAAAAACATTGGATCACGTGACCCAGGGAACAGCCACCGGCTGTGCTCCGCAATTCTAGATATATGCGCTAGCTATGATCTGCTTTTCCTTTCATTATCCCTTTCATGAGTCAGAAATACAGGAGATGGATTAATATAACCCTCGCGTGGGAGATTGAGTATAACAGCTGAAAAGACAATTCGCGAGCATCGAACCGGATTGTGTAGTCTTTCACCCAGAGAATGACTGACGGGGGCGTGGCAAAGGAGGATAAAACGCGCAAGATCCCGGATCTATGCTCCTCGGAAAAGAGTTATTTCTCGAAATTCTGTAGACTACTAAGCGATACATGCCGCATATTCAGGATCCATCAAGATTAGGTTTGACCAAGGGGAAGGCGAGGGACAACCGCGTATTTAGCACCAATACCGGCGAAGCAGCTCCGCCGGTGCACACACTGCACCTTTTCCTCGCGAAGCACTGGCAAATACCCAGATGACGAGTCGACGCGCAAGACAGGTTGCGGAAGCCAAGTGAAAAACTGATGAAACATAAAATGGTGAATGACAGGTTTCAAATAGAGGCTCAAATGCCATAACTTCGGGCACCAATAGGAATGGAATTTGGGGCGTAGGATGTTCTCGGGGGAAGGGATGAGCGCTCATCAGTACAATTCGACACAGCCGCCGAATTGAGCTTTGCAGTACCAGGACCGACAGATCGATCGTGTATACCGAGTGTTTGCTCGCCTTCAGCTCCTTAAAAGGAGATAAAGTCATAATTATCGTTGTCTATGGTGGTGGGCGAAGCACGATCAACTACATTGTGTGTATCTAAATTTTATGGTGTCCTGGGTCCTCAGCTTTAACGCTGTGTATACACGCTGCAAACGCGTGGCTGACTAGGGTTCCTGATAACTCACATAAATACGACGAGACATTCCTCACCATGTCTTTCCCCCCAAGCAGAGCGCTACTTTGTCTTCCGTGATTACCCTACTTCCAGTTTTGCGCGCCTCAATAGCGCCACCTCGTCTATTTCTTCATCTCTCTCTCCGACTATGACACAGCCGCGGGACAAGATTCTTCACCCATCACATCGGCATAAGTCGGTCGAGCACGATAAACAATCACGTGCCTGGCTTCATACCCAGTCCAAGCGCCTGCTGCAGTGGTCTAGCTCAAACAATCGTGAGCGTCCCATGGCAATGAGGTTCCACCAGCACTGGAGACACGACCAATGCCCCATGACTAGCTGGTACAACCAACAATGCGCGTCGAGTACTCGTTTTAGGTCCATCGAGCATCGTAGAAACCTTGAAGGGCCGTTCTTCCACGAGTTCCTGATCATTCAGCTCACAGATGGCGCGGTGTGTCGCATTGAGCGGTTCGGAGACGGTTCACAGACCAACGCTATCCGGTCTATTGGATGTACAACCTACGACGTTATACAGTGGTTTCCTCCGACCAACCTCTCCGCGGCTACGGAGGATTCTGAGGCGCTCGCTCAAATTGACTTTGATCGGGATTTCGATATACTAGCTGTGCTTGCGGTATGCTACTCCATCCAGCGGACAAAGGCATGCAGTGTCTACACACTACAGAGATACAACTGTTACTTTATGTGTCTGACTATACTCACTGTGTTGACGCGGCGAGTGGCGAGCTGGGAGACTACCATCACCGATCATAACTGGAATTCTTGCGTCACCTCTGCCCTCAATGGGTTGTCCGACTTGTCGCCCGAAGAATCGAATAAACACCTTATTCTGAGAATCTGCAGGCTCCTTGAACCTGATAACCCACAACCTGCAACGTTTGTCATCGATGGGCTACGAGTACACCTTGCTGCAGGTGCCAGTGCTTTGTCTAATTACCGCAAGAGGCTGAGTGAAATGCTGTGGCAAACATCTAGGGACTCCGTACTCCATGATAGCCTATATCACGCCCTGCAATCAGCATCTATTGATTCGCTGTTCCCGGGTGAAGGCTCATGCGCGAGGCACCTTCGGCATGCGATCCAAACGAGTGGGGCGGACGCAAATTCAGCGATAGCGTCAAACAGACTACTAGCAAAATATTACATAAAAGCATATGCGGGCAACGAGTCCAGGCTACTACGGAGAACTGCAGAGGTGTATCAGAATATCAAGCCCATGAGAAATCCGGGAGACTTCAAACCGTTTGACTGGTCAATTGCTGCCGATGTGGTGCTTGCGCCTTTGCCGTTCGTCAGGAAAATCACACGGACGGATGTACCTGCTTGGCGCCGGTCATAACCCCCGTCGCCACCCGCCGCCGCCCGCCGCAGATAAGTCCCGGTTATCGCCGCATATCGTGAACGGGGCGTGGGTCATTAGTTGCTTATCGCCCGTGGGGTTGATGGCGGTGTCCGGATACGGGCCCTCACCAGCGCTCCCATTTTGGGAGATCGCCGAAGAGCACCGTTATCTCAGGGGGAGATGGCTCGTCTCGGCTGGTTACTACTCACCAGTGTGGCAGCAAGTGTTTGTTAACATCGATCCGGATGTACATTAGTTATCGGGTTCACCGTGTCTTTCAGCCTTGGCCGTTTCCTACCTCACTGTACCCTTTGCCACTTTGAAACTTGACCGAATCGACTTTGATTTAAGGTGGGAAGGCGAGGTTCAAAGCAATAGGCTGTATCACAGCTGCCTATTCCACGGCGATTCAGCCACGGATTCACGTGCCGCTACAAATCTCGCTACAAGTGCTGAACCAGTCAAAGATTATTCGAAATTGGTGCTTTAATTGTGATAACAGGCGTTACGAACAGCCCTACACCACAAGATTGTAGCTTAGTTGGTTTGTAGTGCTGTTATTACAGCTGAAGTGCCGATTTTGACCAGTTCAGCGTTTATGGTGGGGTTTGTAGCGGCCCTGAATCGAGGCTGAATCGCCGTGGAATCGGCAGCTGTGATACGGCCTAATGTAAATCACAAAAGATATGGAAGCACTTAACAGTTGGGCGAAACACGCTACCCATGGCCGGACTTTGAACTAGTGCACAAAACATTTAGGCGATGGCACATTAATCTCATGGCAGTGGGCAAGATATTTTCAGCCCCTCTTCTGCGCTCTTAAATACCACTGCAACGCTGTCTGGCTCCGGCACTGTTTACCCCTATTCCTGTGTACCTTCTTTGCCGCATATCTTCACCACTATCTGACTTTGCTACTCCCTCTCTTTGACGCACTGTCGCCTATGGCCGGTCAAAATCAACCAGGAGGTGTGACGTCATCCCGTGGCGAGGCGTCTCAGGGCCATCTACCCATTTCGAAGCGTCAGCAGCTGCAAGAAGTAAGTAAACTCCGGAGCTACAGACTTGCTCTTGTGTGGGCCCCGTAGCATATATTCACTGCTGACTATGTTTTGCTGTGCTGTCAAGGCCTTGGATGACGCTCAAGAGCAGCTTCTTGAGCAAGAAGAAGAAAACGAGAGACTGCAAGCCGAAATCAAGGCTCTGAGAGCCGGAAAGGCGCCTCCCAACGCTGAAAACAACGAGGAAGAGGCCCCGCCCACTCCAACAAACGTCCAAGCTGCCCTACCTTACTCAGAAGCCGAGGGTAAGGCTGTCAGGACGGCAGGTCGACGCTGCTGTGTCTTGCACATGCCATGGATGCGCGGTGATTCCCTTTTCGACACTGACGTTCGCAACGGTTTCGGGGCGATCATTTCCGACCTTGAGGCATTACGGGGGGAGGAACTGATGATGCTGCAGCCGAGTTTTGGCAGGAACATCGATTTGCGCTTGCCGAGCCGGTTGATGTTGTCCGCGAGGTTGTTTCTCACCTGGATACCGAGTTGGCTAGGAAGTGGTTTCAACCATGGTTCAAGCAGCAGGTGCGCTTTTAGTTATTTAACTTTGCCTTCTTCATCACAAATCGAGTAATTTGTTCTTTGTTGATAGTTTAAGCTTGGCATGCGGAAAATGCGCTCTGAAGCTGTAAATGAGGTCGCTGATCAGCGCTACCTCGTTTTCCGGCTCACAGATGAGGAATTTGGGGAGCGACGTGGTCAGAGGCGCCGTGGTCCAGGTGCCAAGGCGCTTTTCGAGGATGATGCTTACTTGTGGGACCCGCTTGAGGATGCTGATGATGGAAGGACAGAAGATGAACGCTTTTTCCGCTCGCAGCCGGTGCTTAGGGTGAGTGCTGACTTTTGGTTCACTGTGCTGGGCTTGAATTGACTGCGATACACCAAGGCAACGAAGCTACTCTTTTCGAGCCCATCCTCCGTCGACTCGGAAGTGCGATCGGCTCAAGCTGGCCTTTCCCGGGCGGAGGCATGGGGCATCAAGTTTGTTACCCCATCAATGCTTTCATTTGTGTCTGTCGTGGTGCGTACACTCATTTCTACAAGTGATTTACGTTCTAACACAATACTTTAGGTTCACTTTGTCCTCTCTGGTGACCGGAGCTTTGATAGGGTCACTCCAACTTCGAACTATGTCAGTATATATGAAGATAATCTCAAGCTACTTCGTGTCCACCGTAGGAAGCATCGTGTCTTCTACGATGAACTGATCACACTCTACAACATGTCGGTACTCCCACATATCTACTCGGCGGAGGATGGAGGTGACAAGGAGGTAGCTGGGATGACATCGGGGAGGAAAGCATACTATTTGCGCAAGATTATGGAAGCATCGGATGGGGAGGATGGAGATGGAAACTAGGCAAAGGGTACTGGAAATGGATAACATTTGAGCTTATAGTATTGGCATATGATAACCAAGAGATCATCGGCTGCTGCGTATTGCTTACGTGCCATTGCTCGACTCCCGAGACGGCTTAGATCTCATACGTACATCTCCAGACTGGCGCAATACAGGTCCTCGCTACGATTTTATCATCGTTCAGGACAGTGACCGGGGTGGTCTTTGGTTCGCTCAAATCCTCCACATTATTTCCCTCCACTTTGACGGCACCCACTATTGGATCGCATATATACATCGATTTCGAACTCATGCTCATCGCAATATGCTGACCGAGTGCTTGGAGCTTGAGGACCGAGGTGAGTGCATGTTCATATTTGTAGACAGTATTGTCCGGTTCTATGTTGTTTTGTCGCCCGGCGTGCACAGGAACAGGCTCGTTGTGGCAGATTTGAATGGTTCTGATATGTTTTTACGACTGCTTCACATATATGTCATAATTCATTTATTTTTTTTCCTTAGATACTTTACCATTGTCCTACATTTTATTTCAACTTGACCTCCGCTGACTTGGGAGGGCCAATGCCGCCACCGGCCATCGCCCTGTGCCGGTAGTCATCACCAGTCGTCGCCGTAGCACAACAGAGCTGCCGCCGCTCATAACCTGAATTGGCAAGGCTACCACCGCTCGTGACTAACCCGCCGCCCGCCGCCACGGGCCGCCGGCTATCACTCTCATGTGATTTCCCTGACGTTTGACAGGCGAGATCTTGTTGGGCTGGTTAGTTTCGGGATGTATCTAGAGGTGGTGCTCCTTTCCGCTCTTGTATCCACCAGGCGCAAATCGGGCCGGGATTTTGGTGCGTTTATAAGACCGTCATTTTGGAACCTCATCTGATTATTTCTCAGCGCACGTAAACGTATCTCGGACTGCATTGAAGGCGCTTTCGAAGGTAACAGCGGCGTGGGGCCGGAGCAGCGCGCTTATGGCGGAGGATTTTGGGCCCTTGAACAGACACGCGGAGCTATTTAACGACGCAGAAAGGTTGGTCAGGCAGCCATCGGTGGTGCCCGATATAGTAGCCATACTTGATATGCTAGGTGATAAGGGTGTCCTCGACCTGTCTGAAACGTTTGCCGTAGTAAGCCACTCAGTACAGGGGTGGCAAGCTACAGAAATATTGTGCTCGTTTCTGTCCCCTGGCCTCGGAAATCGTCTGCACACTACCCTAGAATCACGATCGGATTGTATACGCGTACGTTACAAGCCTGAGGTACGTGCACCGCATTGGCAATTATATTGGTTTCTAGTTGACCAACACTATTAGGACAAACCAATCCTCGGGGAAGAAATCGTGACAACCGTAGCAAATTTCCAGGAGGAATATGTGCACCGACGCATAGAGCATCAAGCAAAGCGCATTCATAAGCACATGCTTGCGTTCGCTCCGCTCGTGCGCCAAGATATTGAGGAGACGATGACGGAGGTTTGGAGGTCATTACCGCCTGACTACGACAGCACGGGCAACACTCTCCCCGTTGTAACTTACCTAATCATGTAGCAAGTAGGCTTTTTAGCACATGCCACCAGCAAAAGTCACATTTGCAGGAAAGCACTTTCGGATTTTTCGGCTATGGCAGCATCAATCGCATATACTAGCATTTCTTCCACCTCAGCCTCTTGATGTGAGGTAACGTCGCGATTACTGCTGCCTGCAGCGGTGAGGAAAAGGGGCATTTGACACAAATGCTGACGAAGCAGTCTTTCTGGAGTACGCGCTGCACAAGTTTCTCGCAGCGCAGTGGCAAATATCTGGATGTGTCGAACTCGCCGATTCACATGTTACGTTCTGCATAACCGGTCGCTTAGATATAGTCACATGTATGCGCTTATATGCGCTTATCTCGCTTATAACCTGTACCATGTGTTCATGTCTCCGACTTGCCCGTCTGTACCACTATATAAACCGAATGATACCGTCGCTTGAACAGCAGCGACTTTTACCCCTTCACTCATCGAGCTCATCGCTCTTCATCCCTGCGCTTTACTATCTATATCTAGTATCGACATTTATTCGATTCTACAGGATGAGGAGCCGAGACAGGTTGTGGAAGCTAGTAAAAAGCAGATGAACCGTCGGTAGGTCTGAAAATCGTTGTTTGATCAAGTGAGTTTGAGCACGGGCGGGAATAACTGAGCAACGATAGATAGGTAAAGGTTGGGCACATTCGCCGCCAAGCCCGTGGAGGGATAGAGAAGAAGATGAGCGACGATAGTATAATTGAGAAGTAAGTGGGCGTATAAGTAGCAACGGGAAATGTGCCACAAGGATCGCTGGGTCAACACCCCCCAGTCCAGGCCAACAAACCTCTCGGTTTAAGCATGATACCACCCGAAAGGGGAACCTCTTTCTAACTGCCGGTGAGTCCTCCGGGAAGTCGCTTCTTGGCACCAAATAATAGATAATAGCTTTCAATCGGAGACCTAGCTCCGGAATTTGCGGGCCCTCAACAGGAGTGCATTTTAGAGCGTAAACGTCCGGGGGAACAGATAATTTGACACAGCCACCAATGAGGCTATCTAGTCACCATGACCTGGAGCCGAGGGATCAACCGCATATACCAAGCATTTCTTCAACTTCAACCTATTGGCGAGATAAAGTCGCAATGTGGTGATGGTCGAGACACGATTGAATCAGGAGAGACTTTATCTGGGATTCATGGTGTCCAGGGTCCTTGAGTCGCTTTAACGCTGTGCACACAGCAACAGTCCGGCGATGCAAGCTCCCCGTTGGCCTGCATAAATACGGGGACCGCATACTTGCCCCCGGGTGGAACACCGTTGTACCCTCGTCACTACTCCAACTTCAGCCTGCACGCCCTTCTGACATTTCCTCCCCTGTTTCTCCATCCATATCCTTTCACCCACTATGACAAAGCTACGTGACACAATTCTACCCCTATCACGCCAACGCGACTCGGTCAAGCGTAACGACCTCATCAACCACTCACTCGGCTGGTCCCGTATCCAATCCGAGCGCCTACTCCGGTGGTCTAGCTCAAACGATCGCGGCCGTCTTGTCGCGATGCGGTTCCATCAAAACTGGAGACACGACCAATGCCCCATGACTAGCTGGTACAATCAGCAGCGCGCGTCGAGCACTCGATTTCGGTCCATCGAGCATCGCAAAAACATCCAGGGCCCGTTTTTCCATGAGTTTCTGATTCTCAAGCTTGTTGATGGCGCTGTGTGTCGAGTTGAGCGCATCGGAGACGGTTCACGGGCCGATGCTATCCGATCTATTGGATGTACATCCTACGACCTGATACAATGGTTTTCTCAGGAGAATCACTCTGCGGCTACAAACAGCTCTGAAGTGGTCGCCGAGGTAGACTTTGGCCGGGACTTCGATATACTAGATGTGCTTGCGGTATGCTACTCCATCCAACGGATCAAAGCGTGCAGAGTCTATACCCTACAGAGATACAACTGCTACTTCCTGTGTCTCACCATACTCACTGTGTTGGCACGACGAGTGGCGAGCTGGGAGACTACCATCAACGAGAACAACTGGAATTCCTGCGTTACCTCTGCCCTCGATGGGTTGTCCGACTTGTCGCCCGAAGAATCGAATAAACACCTAATTCTGAGAATCTGCAGGCTTCTTGAACCTGATAACCCACAATCTGCAACATTTATTATCGATGGGCTGCGAGCACACCTTGCCTCCGGTTCTAACACTTGGGCTCAATACCGCGATGGACTGTGCGGAATGTTGTGGCAAACATCTAGGGACACCAGGCTTCACGATATCATATTTATCGTCCTGCGATCCTCCTCTATCGATTCCCTATTTGCAGGCGAAACCCCTTGCGCAACACAACTCCGACATGCAATCCAAACAAGCGAGACCAACGCAAAAATAGCGATAGCATCAAACAAACTACTAGCCAAACCCTACGTAAAAGCACTTGCGGACAACGAATCTAGGCTTCTAAACAAAATCACCAAAGCATACCGCGACGACGTGCGCATGAGGGAGCTCGAAAACCCTCTCCCATTTGGCAAGCGAGTCGCTGCCCAACTGCTTGGTTTGGCGCTGGCTACCAGCATACCGCTACTCCCTGTGTTTGTATCTTTCAAGCGCAGCCCGAGTGGGGATTTTGGTATGTGAAAGAGATCATTGTGTTAAAACACGCTTCTGACAGCCTCTTAGAGCGCATGATGACTTCTCGGGTTTCATTAACGTTATCAACAATGAGACACGCTCGATGCCTGGGACGCATGGCTATCGATCTTTTAGCGCTCTCGGATCTAGAGGGGGAGCAAGCTCGCGACGCGGAGAGACTAGTAAGACAGCCTGCAGTAGTGCCAGGTATAACGTCCATACTTGATGCACTAGAGGCTAAAGGTGTGCTTCGCCCGCCGGAAACGTCGCTTGCAGCAAGCCATTTAGTCGGGCAAATGTGGCAAGCTGCAGAAATTTTGTGCTCGTTTGTTGCTCCTACCCTCGGCCATGATCTTCAAGCTGTGCTGGAATCACAAACAAAGTATATACGCGTGCACTCGGAGCCTACGGTATGTCCATCGCATCGACCGTGATCTTGACCATGAATTAACGCAACCCTGCTAGGATGAATCAAGGCAGGGGGAGGGTACCACTGTAGCAGAGTTCCAGGAGAGCTATATTCGCCAACGCATACAAGCTCATGCAAAGCGAGTTGACACGCATCAGCTCGCAGCCGCCCCACTGGTGTGCCGAGATATTGAGAATACGATGGAGAAAGTTTGGAGGTCGTTGCCGTCTGGCTTTGGCAGCGGCCGGGGCACCCCTTCCTAGTCCTCACTTGGCCAGAGATCACAACCATATCACGTAGCAGGTTCGGTGTTCTGGGAATGATGTAGTTTGTAAGGTGTTTCAGTTTGTAAAATAATTGGAATGACGCATACCCGTTGATGAAACAAAAAACAACTCAAGTACAACAGGAAACAATGCATACAATAAGATATCGGGCACATTAGGTAACGGGTAAGAGAAGCACGGTACCTAACGCGAAACATTCATGGACATCCTTGGAATCTTTGATAATTGCACGCACACATTCAACGTATCGTGGAGTAAACAAGGACAATTCAGGGCCAAAATGTCCTTTGCATGACCAATATACTTTCCATTGTGAGAGTCCATATCCAAAATTTAATAATACACTCATAATCTAGTCGCTAGCATCTACAGGAAGCCTATCCGTCGAGTCCATGCCAGCAATCGACACACCCTTCGCCTTGACCTCAGGACCGACCAAATACACCCTCTCCGTATCCTTCCCACTATCAGCCGCTAAGGTAACAGCACCCGGTTTTCGATCTTTGCCCGCCACGGCAAGCAAAATCGCACGCGCACCATCGGCCTGGGCTTCAGGCGGGACGGGCGGGGAACGGCCCGAGTCTCCAAAGTACGCGACATTGATAACGGGCTTGGGCAGGGGCGTATCTTCGAGTTCGGGGCCAGATTCCTCGAGTTCGTTGTGGCTAGTGGTCGAATCTGGGGCAGTCGGAGGCATTTTGGGAGCTGGAGGCGAGGGCTCGGGCCGTAAAGGCGGTATTGCCTCGTGACTGGCCGAAACACTCTTAACTCTGGACTGTGTCTCTTGCGAGTCCTCGGTCGTAGTATCGTCTTGCACGGGTTCCGTATATCCAAACATCAATCCGACCGACCGAGCCTTGACCACCCCACCAGCTTCTGGACCAGACGATCCACCCGCATAGTCTTCGCCGGTCTCCAAATTTCGGCCCTCACGCTCCACCCACACGTCTTGTTCACCCGCAGACGCATGCACCCGCCGAAACACCATCAAAACACCCTGACCCTCGCCACCCGAAATCCGAGACACAACCCCATCATCGCCAATGACAAGCATACGCCCAGGGTCCGACGCAGACTGGACACCTAGAATCGGGGGCTGGGACGGGTCCGCGGACGGAGCACTCCCGTCAAGAAACGACACAGGACGAAAGAGCAGGTCGGGCGAAAAATAGACTGGGGTGGTGGCGTTCGAGTCGGAACCGAGGATCGGATATTCCAACCCCAAATCATCCTCCAACTCGGTCATAGCCGCCTGGTTATCGGCCTCGACCCTGTAAAACGGTCGCACGACGCTCGTACCCGGCGAATATCGAAACATCTGGCTCGAGTTGCCAACCCCGGTCGTATCCAAACAACTGGCCAGGCCAAACATCTGCACATCCCGCGCGGACGGATTAAACGTCGCGCACAACGGTGAATAACCGGCAACTTGGAGCGAAACCAGCAAGTCATGCGTTGGCTGTGTCTCTGGGTTTGTAGACGGGGAGATGAGGAGAGGCGTTTGGTTATCGTAGCGGCGCATGTAAAATGTGGTTTGTTTGGCTGGATTTGTCGTTGCATCGATTATGTAAGCGAGAGCCGTTGCACTATTCTGAGCAGCGTCGGACGCAGCGGTGAACGAGACGCTCAAACTGCCGAGTCGGGTGCCGTTGGCGGTGGAAAGGATATCGATGGCGCCGGAGGTGCCACCAGAAACAGGAGGAGTGTTGACCGAACGAGCCGCCTCGGAAACAGAGGTAGCATCGTCCTACAAAGATTCGTTCAAAGTCCGGAATTGCGTAAATAACAAGACGTACCGTAACATGGCCACGTCGAACGACCCCACCCCCCTGATCCATCTGTCCTTCCATATTGGCGCCAGTACTCCCAGTCGTTGCAGGCCGAACAGCCCGATACAACCCAGTCGGGACCGCCGATTTCGGCTTTTTAACCAACTTGGTCGGTGTCGACGCGATCCCAGCCGTGCTTGAGCGCAACGTCACCTCGTCTCCAGTCTGGATCCTGGCCGACGGCGGCGCAATCAGCGTGTCCTCGCTCTCACTGTCCTCGTCTTGATAATCATGAAGTCGTCTCGGACGGTTCGACTTGCGGTTATGGAGACGAGGAAGGCGGCTACCGGGCTCGAGATGGGGACGATTTTGAGTCTGGGT
The DNA here is from genome assembly GCA_019677335.1 of Ceratobasidium sp. UAMH 11750. Lineage (NCBI taxonomy): Eukaryota > Fungi > Basidiomycota > Agaricomycetes > Cantharellales > Ceratobasidiaceae > Ceratobasidium > Ceratobasidium sp. UAMH 11750. The sequence continues at coordinate 10,318 of WSLM01000238.1, read as the reverse complement.
GTGGCCGTGATTATTGTCGCCGGTAACGATGACAGGGTCTCTAGTGTGGTCGTGCTCGACAGGAGGCTCAACCTTGCGCCGCTTCTGAGCTTGGGCGCCATTAGACACCGAACCAACAGCCTCCCGAATTGCCGCTTCAACTTCGTCGAAATCGAACTGGCGGGAACGAGATTGCATATGCTTCATATTGCCGGAGACGAGGTGTGGGTTGTTGGCGATAACAGGCACACGCGATCCAATACGACGAGCCTCAGGATTGCCAGAAACCCAAGCTCCCGACTCGATCAACGACGTCGGTGCCTCGTCCGAATAGGCCTTCTCATCTCCGAACCGGCCCACTTCAAGCATAGCGGCCTTTATTCACGTTAGCAGATACTCCGAACCTCAATTGCGCACTCACCGTTCCACGCTGTTCCATCACCCCCATCTGCGTCCCCAAACTCTCTCCGCGAGCGGTGGCGTGAATACCCGAATCGTCTATTCCGGGTTCGAGTAACTCGCGCTCGTTGCGCGGGAGGGCGTTGGCGACAGCCAGAGCGAGCACGATCGAACGCAAAAGCCCCCGAAACCGAGGATTGAGGTTAACCATGATGTAAACGCAGACAGAAGTGGGGATTTAGGTGGGCTCTATACTCTGGGGATATCAGCATATTGCAAACGCGGGAGAGGGGGGACTGACTCGGTGTTGTGACGGGTGGTGGGCAGAGGCTGCATCGTCCCAGCCAGAGAATATAAAACTATGCCCTGCGGAACAACTTGCTGGCCACATAGTGCGCCGATTGTCGAAATTGCAAGTTGCCAAACGTAGAACTGGCTAGTTACTCGAATTAGAAACTAGATGGTGGTCGTTTGAGCCAAGACCACCGATCACGTGACCGGTTAAACATCCGCCGATTGCTTACCGGCTTCGGTAATAATTTGGATATATGCGCTCATCATCGTCCGCTGCCGTGCGTCGGCTTTTCAGGGGGCAAGGGTTGCAGACCTGACAAATTGATTCGTCACTTTCTCTCGGGATCATAAGTAAATTTTAGCACGCGCACAGATTCACATTCAAACAAGTTCATTAATTATGCAAGCTGGAGGATAGCTGCAGAACGATGGAGTCTATACCTCCACTCAGAAGTACGGGAGGATAGACAATATAATTGATACCACCGTCTGCGTCGCTTTGACAATGATTTTCAAGATTTCCACCACTCCGTTGAGTTTATCTCCGGTGGACTGGGACGCCGCAATAGCTCTGATCTGGTCGACCAAGGTTAAAATATCCTATTGGGTTATAACTTAATAATGATCGCTTAGAAGTTTGGGGTCGTTTTACTTACCTTGACCACGTCAAAGACTTTATCAACAATCGGCCACGACGTGGGATTGAATATCCCGTTCTCTTCTGCAGGCCGGACATTTTGCCCGTTGGTCTTGGCCTTTTTGAGTGATTTCAAGTCCCCCACGAGATTATCAACCGTAGCCTTGAGCTTGATGGAGGCCGCTTCGGCCGAGTGTGGGTCCCCCGACTCTATGTTGACCGAAACATCGTGAGCATTCGTCGACACAATAATGCCTCGGAGGACTTACTGAGCTGCGACTTGATGGTACCGATATTAGTACGGGTTCTTGCGAGGATATCATCCAGAGTCATCGGCGCCCTGACCGACGGACTAGGCGGCTCCCTGATCGACAAACCATCGATCATAGATGCAGGAGCGGCGGAGACCTGAACGGCGGGGACAAGAGCAAGAACGATGGCAAACAAATGAGTGAAGAGCATGTTGAAAGAAAGGATAACGGTGGGGTAGGGGGTAAACGAGCGAGTAGGTACGTCAAATACCAGCAAATCAATGCCTAACCATCCATCCTCCCGCTTTTTATCCTCCACTCCCGTGAGAATATACAAGATCTCTCGTGGCCTCCTTCGCTCCCACCGTACCGCATGTTTTCCCGCCTTCCATTGACCATTGTGCTTATCTCGCTTCGTTTATCTTCACGACGTCGACACGCTCTGCAATCCCTTCGCACAGTTCATTTCGGCCTTGGCGCCTTCGATTTCTGTCGCTTGCCGTATTCAACACCAAATCACATGTGCTTTTCTAGTTTCAGCAGTATTAAAACCTAACTTGATCCTCCCTCCTGCTATTACAAACCACATGCAGAAGTCGTGTACGATCTGCAGACGCACGCTACACTAATCTGCGTGTTTAACCCGAGGTCAGTCACCTGCCTACCTACCCTATGGCCCCCGCGTTGAAGCAAGGTTGAAGCCACTCATTCAAACCCAGCGATGTGAGCTGGTTTCATCTGAAACTCGGGCCACCGCGGAGTTTCGCTCGTGGGCCTCGAGCGTTACACGAATTCTTTGCGGATCTTCTTTTAGCAAGACTCGCTTGGTTTTGGGCCGTTGGGGCTTTCTTATCTCCACGAACCTCCAAAAGCGGCATACTACAACCTGTCGACCATATAAGATGCGGAGAGTTAATTGTATGCGGGCTCAGCAAAATATCAGTTTTATCCGGAGATCTCTGGAGATCTCCGGAGTGCACGAGCGGGTGGAGCCACTCCCCCAAATCCGGAGCACTCAGGAGAACGCTCCGGAGAGTCAGTCGAGGGCTCCGCCGGTCCGGAGCTCTCCTGGGCTCTCCTGATCTCCGAGCGCCTGTCTCAGGAACGCTCCGGAGTTCCCCGGAGCATGATACCTGGTGCTCCTGGTGCTCGTTTGTGATAGAGATCGTTCCGGAGATAATCAGGTCTCCGGAGCAAGGTGCTATTTTACCGACGGGGTGCGGAATCACATTAAGCCAGTCTATACAAGCCTTTTCGAGTTCGAGTCCTAACCGCGTTTAAAGAATCAAATCCGTTTTTGAGCTCATGGCGAAGGTAACCTAATCTGAATGAAACCAATTAGATGCATATCTAACGTGTTTGCTTGCAACGCCCTTAAAGTCCGTCAAGCCGTGCCGAATCCAGATCAGCTTTGTTCTTTGTACCCGAGATGACTTGAGCTCGGTTCAAGGTTCTCGTGCAAATTAGAACTTATTAGAACACCCTGTTTCATTCACATGTTAGGAACAACGCCAGTGCTGTACTCCGTTGCCTATGTTCCTCAACGACACCACTAGTAAGGAATGAGTTGTGACAATTCGTTATTCGGAGAGCCCTCTCTAGCACTCCAGTCCACTCTACCCCAAAAACCGAGGAATATTGAAATATAAATGCTTGCCTTAGCATTTATGCAGTGGAAGGGGTAAAGGATTCATATTAAATGCTCGAATAACTCATGTATATACAGGGAAAACGTGGTCTGTATTTATACTATGAATGACCTAAGCATATGAGTCAACGGAACATGTAAAATGGTCGGATCTTGCAAGCATAAGCGAAATACGATGATCCGGCCAAGCGAACGGATCTCAACAAGGAAGGAATTCATGAAATTAACTCTTATATTAGTACAATCATCACGGTGAAGGCGTTGCGCTAGCCCATGGCTGCAGCACCGTAATCGTCGAGTACACACACACGCCAGACCCTTCACACTTGTCATACGCCGTGCTGTTGAGTGTCTCGTCAATGCAGTTGTATAGGCAGCCGTTCCATACTTTGCAACTCTCCGCTTCCTGTAATAGTACATTCAGAGGCCAATCGAGGAATGCATGGGATGAGACTTACTTGCGGCATGCAGCGACTACCATATGCGCAACAGTATTGTCCCTTGGCAGAACTTGCGATGCACAATCTGTCAGCCGCGCAAAAGCGCTCAGTTAGGAATCACTCACGTTCCCAGGGCGTTCGTCGCATTACACGCCCCACACGGGTTCCCGCCATATTGGCTAAAGTTCCCCAGCGGGAACGTATATTGAGGCGAATCATAGTACGAACCGGGTAGCAACACCGTCGTCGAATTATACTACGGTATAGTTATCAGCACGATCTCACTACAATTCCAATACCCGAGCGATGAGCATCGACTTACAGTATCGCAATTTTTCTTGCACCCGTTCGCCGCCTTGCAATACCAAGCAGTCTGGTCCATACACACATCAAAGCTCGTGCAACACTGCGTCGAAGTGCAGTTGTTGCAGTTTGCGGTGGGCGTAGGGTCAGGTGCAATAGTAGGACCGATTGTGTACTGATACGACGAATGTTAGCAAACAAAGGTGTTCCCGAATGACGCCACTCACCGTGGGTGTATCTGATACCGTGGGTTTTACGACTCCGCTATCGCCGATACAATTCTCTTGGCATCCCTATCCATTTTACCATTAGCCAAATATTGACGTGACCACAAGGACGACTCACATTCTCACGTAAGCACAGAGGCGAATTGAATAAATCGGCAGTCGAAGAATACATAGTGCAACACCGCTTCTTCTTGTCGTACTTCCCACAAAGCGGAACTGCACAATTCTCAGGCCACGCTGGAAAACGGAAAATAATGGACATACGAGCAGTAGGGTTCGTTCCACTGGGAGCCTGCGGCAATGTAGCATTTCCCTGGGCCGAGCAAACGAGCGACGAAAGCTGGAGTGCGTCGCAGTTGACCCCCTGATTTATCGATTTCCACTCGTCGAGCGACATCTGAACGGCCGTTGCAAGGCCAACTAACCGACCTGTATCAGTACGATAAGTATGATCAGTTAGTAATACGACTCACAGCAAGTGTCATTTGCAACGACCTGCACCAGTGTCGGACAGATCGACAAACTCGGACTAAATGAGCAGAGAGTATTGCCAACACCAAGGGTGTTGCAATTGAGCGAGGGATTGAGAGAATTGAGTTGCGCGTTCGTAAGAGAGTTTTTCGCCGCGATGTCTAAAAGAATGGTAAGACGACGTAAGTAGGAAACGGAAATAGACGTACTGTTACATGTATCTCCTGGTACAACCTACCCACCAAAGGTAAATACGAGTCCATGTTGGATTGGAATGACATACTGCGTAGTTCCGAGTGCACGCGGTGCTCGGCGTTCCGGTGGGCCTGGGTGTCGTACAAATAACTTCCTATAAAGGGTACCATAAAATGCCGCACATAGAGTTAGAAAATTGCGACTCACATTCACATAAATATTCGTACACCCAGAGTTAATATTCGGGTTGAGCGAAACCATGCCCGGGACGGTCAATTTGAGCGAATCCGCAACTGCCTGACACCCTCCTTCTTGGCCCGTGATCTATTACCAAAACGTAAGCACCCCAAACACACCAAGAAGAATCAAACACTACCTGGTAAACAGAGCCACAATTATGTTGCGCCGAATCTACGCACACAGCCTGCCCGCTCTGGATATTCGAGCACGCCGCGTTGATAGTCGGATTGAGCGCGCCTAGCCAGTACCGCGATATCCCGGCCCTCGCCCCAATCGTATCGCACGTATCCCCGCTCTGGACTGTCGTAAGCCGAGTACACGCAGTCGAGGTCGGTGCGGCACTCGAACTCGTAGCGGTCGTCGCGGTGGCATCAGGCTTGACGCAAATCGTCAGGCCCACCGAGATCGCGCACGACGATCCAAGGTTCGGGTTGTTCGTGATGATCTGATCGACTGTGAGACCTTTGGCGGTCGCGATTGCGCTACACGTGTCACCCGATTTGACGGCATAAATCGGTTGGCAGTTGTATTGGGACGCGGTAATGCAGAGGGATTGGCCGACGGAGAGGGCGGTGCAGGACATTTTGGGATTGAGGTACGTGAGTTGATAGTATGAAATCGAGTTTGATGAGGCGATTGCTTGGCAGCTAGGTGGATAGGCGGTTAGGGTTTTCATGATAGTTGGTGGCGAGGGACGTACTTGTCGCCGGACTTGACGGCGTAAGTCTTCGTGCATGTAAAGGTTGAAGTGGCTGGAAGGTAATTAGATAACGGTGCGAGGTTGATAATGAATCGCTCAGACCTGCCGCAGAGCTCGTGGTGGTTGTAGCTATAGGTCACCATCAGAACAACACAAGTTAACATTACGTGAATTTAGCTTGCCTGGGTTCGTGGTTGTCGTGGATGGCTTTGCAACACATAGGTTTTGGCCAGGCTAAAAATAAACCAAACTGGGCACCGTCGTAATTTGACTGTCGCGACACCTACCTGGATAGCACAGCTACTCCCGAGTTGAGGGTTATTGTTGACTATACTGAGGTTGAGACAAAGCGGTGAGACGTATAAATAAAATACTCACTAAGCTGGTTCGTGTCGATCCCATTCGCGCTCGCGATGTTGAAACAAGAATCACCCGACTTGACGGTATAAACGGGCTGGCAGTTATATGTCGAATCTGTGGTCGGCAGAATCGTCAGACTTGAGCCTGAGGTTTGAAGCGCGTACTCACCGATCATACATAACGATTGACCAACGCTTAGCGCGTTGCAGTTCAAGGTCGGGTTTAGTTTCGTAAGTTGGTATGAGCTAATCTTATTCTTCTGCGGGATGCTAGTGCAGGTATCACCGCTCACGACCTGGGCGATGATATTAACGACGAGACAACGAGTAAGACCAAAAGCATACCGCATATTTCGTCGTACATGCTGCATTGGTAGCTGTAGGAGGAGATGCGGGTTAGACAACGAGGCGGCGAAACGATGCAAGGAATATAACCAAGTGAACTACTCACAAACCACGATGAGACCAAGTGCGAACACAACCCGACCGAATATTGCAACACCCATCGCAAAGGGGGGTTGCTCGTCCCATCTCAGCCGCGAGAGGTTAATACAAAGGTGGTGGTCGGGAGCAGGCGGAACGACCCTGACTGATTTGGCGCTCGGCTATTCGCCGATATGACCGGTGGTCTCGTAATGATCAATCACCGGTCCCATTAACCGGAAAACATCGATCAGGACCCCGGAACTCTTCTTGCTTGTGATTCCGGCGGCCCACCCCACAACACCCCTGCGGGGATCGAGACTGGGACCTTAGCGAGGCCGAGTCCCCTTGTCCGACACGCTGTTCCTCGACAGGTTCATCAAGGTCGGTACAATATCGGCCGGCCCAAAGCGGTCCGTTTCGCTTTGGATCCGACAAGGTAATTCCTCTTCCATCTCCAATCCGATCGTGTGCAAATACAATAATTTTTTCAGTTCCGAACGTTAAATATGTGAAGTTAAATGAATTGACAAGAAACGGCCACAAACACGCCAGTAAAACCAACGCAATGATCATAGCTACCACCGTCGCACCCATCATAACCTCCCGTTGCGCTCTACCCTCCACCGGATTTTTCCACGAACCAGAGGTTCAAAACTATTGTTCATAAAGCCCTCGCCGTCGTGGCCCCAGGCTTGATGCAAATCGACAGCCCAACCGAGATCGCGCACGACGATCCCAAGTTTGGGTTATTCGCGATGATCTGTTCGACTGTGATACCTTTGTCGTTCCCAATTGCGCTACACGTGTCTCCCGATTTGACAGTATAGACCGGTTGGCAGTTGTACTGAGACGAGGTAATGCAGAGGGATTGGCCGATGGAGAGGGCGGTGCAGGACATGGCGGGATTGAGGTGCGTGAGTTGGTAATACGAAATCGAGTTTGAGGAGGCGATCGCTTGGCAACTGAATGGAAATGTAATTAGTGTTTTTACGATAGTTGGTGGAGAGGGACGTACTTGTCGCCGGACTTGACGGCGTAAGTCTTGGTGCATTTAAAAGTAGAAGTAGCTAGAGGGAATAATTAGATAACGACGTAAGTTTAGAATGAATCGCTCGTACGCGTCGCCGAGGTCCTGGTGGTTGTAGCTATCGGTAGCCGTTAGAAAAAACAGTTAACATTACATGAAATTGACTCACCTGGCTTCGTGGTCGTCGTAGAAGGCTTCCCTTTTGCAACGCATAGGCTTTGACCGGGCTAAGAGCCAAGTAAATCGGATAACGTTGTAATGAAGATATCGTAACACGTACCTGGATCGCACACTTGCTCCCGAGTTGAGGATTATTTTTGACTATACCGTAGGTGAGACCAATTGGCTAAAAATATGAATCAAGGTACTCACTAAGCTGGGCCGTGTCGATCTTATTTGCACTTGCAATACTGAAACAAGAATCGCCCGACTTGACGGTGTAAACGGGTTGACAGTTGTATGTCGAATCTGTGGTAGGCAGAGTCGTCAGAATTTGCCCGACGATCGAGACGTGCATTACCGATTATGCACAACGATTGACCGATCTTCAGCGCGTTGCAGTTTAAAGACGGATTAAGTTTCGTGAGTTGATACGAGCTAATCTTGTTCTTTTGCGGGATGCTGGTGCAGGTGTCGCCGTTCGCGACCTGGGCGATGATATTCAGCAGGGGAGACGACGAGTAAAACCGTAAACTTACCGCATATTTTTTTGTGCATGCCGCGTTAGTAGCTACAATGAGAGGTGCGGATTAGCTGACTCGGACGACGCAGTGCGATGACAGAACCAAGTCGAACGACTTACAAACCACGACAAGTCCAAGTGTCAACACAATTCGAGAGAATATCGCAATCATCGCAACGGGGGGCTGACTGTCCCATCTCAGCCGCAAGAGGTTAATACAAAGGTGGTGGCAGGAAGCAGGCGGAATAAACCCTGACTGGCTTGGCGCTCGGCTAACCGCCGATATGACCGGTAGTCTCGTAATGATCGATCACCGGTCCCATCACCGGAACAAATCGCGACCGGAGACTCCGGAAGCTTTCCTTGGTTGTGAATTCCGGCCACCATGGGGGTCACATAACGGCAGATGGGTATACTTTGTGAGGACCGAGACTGGGTCCTCAGTGAGGCTGAATCTCCCCTTTTTCGATTCACTCTTCGTCGACATGTTGATCAGGACTGGTGCAACGTTGTTGGCGCTTGCGGCTACTGCGCTGGCCCAAGGTGGTCAGTTTGTTTCGTTTGTTGGTGATCGTGTTTGTATTTACGTGTATCGTAGGTATGTGCGGCTCGCAAGCCAAAGGCAAACTCTGTCCGGGCAAACAGGTATGTCGTTCCAGTCATACCCGTAACTTCTAATCCATTTGCCGGACAGTGTTGCGGCCAATATGGATATTGCGGCACAACCAAGGAATATTGCTTGACGTCAAAACGCTGTCAAAGCCGCTGCGTACGACCTGTTCTTACCTGTGCGATTAACCGTGTCCTCACGCTCTCGACAGATCAACGACGGTCCTCCGCCTCCACCAGCCGGGCCAAAAGCTCCTACGATCAACACATCCAAGTTGTTCAAGCCTCCAGCTGGGACATTTGACGACAAGTGTGTCCTCGTTCTGGCGTTTCTTCTCGTTCTAACTAGACCTCGACTAGGAAACTCGTCGGGTATTTCTCTAATTGGGCTCAATACCGTGGCCTCGACCCCTCGACTCCAGCTTGCCATAATGATTCGTCCTTCGTAGGTTTTGTTTCTATCTTCATTAAACCCATCTAATGTTTTCTGTAGCTCCCAGAACATATCAACCCCTACCTTTATACTCATGTCAACTACGCCTTCGTCTTCATGGCAGAAAACTACACTATCATCCCGCACGAATACGACGATGAAGACCTTTCGCTTCGGATGAATCGGTGGATCAAAAAGCTCAATCCTAGCTGCACGACTGCGTACTCTGTGGGCGGATGGTCCATGAATGACGATACGTCCCTCTCCTTCCCCTTATCATGACGCATTTAGTCTAATTTTTCGCCGAATGATTACGCGCATCGCAGTTTACGGGAGGAATTGACTATACCCCGTTTTTCTCCCGTATGGCATCTTCCGCTTCGAGCCGCAAGGTTTTTATCGATTCGGCCATTGCCTGGGCACGCAAACTCGAGTTTGACGGAATCGACATTGTATGCGCACACCATCCTCCACTTTCCAGCTCTCCACTGACCATCTTGTAGGACTGGGAATTTGTGGGTGACCCAAAACGCGGTGGATCGTCCGCGGACAAGGCCAATTTCAACTCTCTGTGCGTCTATTCTTGTTTCGCTTGACCTGGGAGATATACTGACGGCGTTTTGCAGAGTTAAAGAGCTGCGTGCGGCAGCCAAAGCGGAAGCCGGCAAGTCCGGCAAGAAGGAGCTGATCTTGACCATGGCTGCACCTGCTGGTCCTTCCCACATCTCTGCCATCGACCCAAAGACGATCGCAGCCTCGATCGACTGGTTCAAGTGAGTATATTTGTTACTATTATTTTCCCACCTCCACTAATCACTATAATCATTGCAGCTTGATGACATACGAGTAAGATGATATTTCTCCTCCAAATTCTTATCTAATCGACATTTTTCCAGCTTTTACGGCAACTGGGACACCACCGTCGAAAACCAAGCACCTATCCTCGACCAAAGGCTGCCCAAATGGTCATTCAGCGCCGCCATCGACATTTACCTCGG
>WSLM01000237.1:0-22633 GCA_019677335.1 Ceratobasidium sp. UAMH 11750 | reverse complement strand
GGTCCGGACCGAAGCTCGAAACCACGTCGTTGAAGTCAGAGCCGACGCCGACGCATTGGCCAGAGCTGCGAGTGGGGAATAATTAGACGATGGCGTGCTACAGATGGTCGCTGGACTCACTTGAATCCGCTGACATATACCTATAGCACCGAGCCATTCGACCCACGGTCAGTTCACTTCTGGCAGCGGCAGTACTACTGGCAGCTGCGCCTTACGCAGCGTCCACTAAAGTTTGCATCGGTGCAAAAGTACACTCCGCCGTTCACCGCAGCCGGAGCAGGTTTCTGGCGCCGTCGAGGTCAGTCACGGCGCACTAGACGAGCTGGGACGGTTGGAGTACTCACGCCAGGAGTGGGCTTGACGGCGTTGCTCGGGTCGCGCTCGACGGGTGTCGTCACCTTGCCGTCCCAGCCGAGGGCTGTCTTCCAGTCCTCACGAGGCGTCAAGCCGGTGGGCATGGCGCCTGCGATGTAGACGGCGGAGAAGGCAGAGATGGCGGCGAGAGCGAGCTTGGTAGCGAACATGGTGAGCAGAAGAGCGAGAGCGAAGTATGGATTGGAGATAGTGGCTTTGACCGGGGAGTGTGCAGAGCCTGGGGACTGGATGCTGAACGAAAATGTGTTTTATAGGCCATTGCTCGCAAGACGGGTAGCATACAAGCCATAACCGGCGCATATACAGTAGGGTTGTGCCCAAATCACGACCAACCTGAACCGCGCCAGACTAGTATTCTTCGCTAGGGTGGCCTAGATTCCTTCATCCATGTGACACGCATCTGTGTCTTGTTTGCTGGCTTCGAGTGGCAAGTGTTGACACCGAACTGTACTCGTATCTATACCGGCGCTAAAAGTGATGTCGTTCGTTGCTTCCTTCTTCCAAGTACCCCGAGAGCTCCTTTGCTAACACGGGCACCGGCTCCCGAGACCGAACCCCAGAAATCAATATCAAATAGGCCATGCGGGTTCTTCTGAATATATGTAGCTAAGAGTATATGATTATAGGTGGAAACCAAGGTAGTGTGATTAGCTTGCCTAATACATCATACCTATCGTTGACCTAAAGAAAATATCCTATTGGTGACTGCGGGCTATACACTCAAACTAGTGAGGCACAACCGGGTATGCGAAGCTCAGCCATCAACCTCAGTGGGCTGTGTGATTTCAGCTGTTGGTCGGGCGATCAGAATGCGTAGAATTGACTCGATTCCTTTGATCGTTTAGTCGAGCGGTGACAGCTCAAATCAGATCGCTGCCGGCGATCCCCTCACTAAAATTTGGCGCGCACATCGCTTACAATGGTGCTGCCTGATGCACGTGCTCGAGAAGGAATGCCGTGGCTCGGTTGGTAGTTTCGAGATGTATACAATTGTTGCTATTGAGTGACATTTTGGGGAACAAATCTTTCCATAAATATCTAAAGTTCACCTTGCAACATCGACAGCCATCTTGCATATTACATGTTCATTAGCCAACCTTAAATTCAGCGGGTACCAATCTCATAGACATAGCCTTCGGGTGAACCAAGCAACTCTCTAGTGGCCTATATAGGCAATAAGTTGAACAATATCCCAACCAAAATGGTAATAAGCCCGTAATCAATGAGTCTTGTGAATCTACCGCATTCTCACAACAGCATCAATTAATTACCGCCCGCGGGGAGCGGGGTCACCCCGGTTATCCGTGATTTTGGTGACCAGGTATCGACACACGATCGCGGGCACCATCACGATACGGGGCCGACAGAGTTGAATTGCGAGTCGGGCAGAAGGCATTTGTCAGATTGAAGAAGCAATCGATTATCCGCGTCTGTAGCGAAGACCGACTTCTTACGGTCTTAAAATACTCCTAGCGATATTCTATTCGACGCTTTGGGTACTACCACAATTTCAGATTGTGATAGAGTAGCTGTTCCCACAGGCACGGGCTCAACATGATATGATTCCGCCCATTTCTTTGAGAGCGCCCACCGCGTGTAGACTGAATGAGTGTTACATTGCTACCAGATGACAGAGGGGTGTTCCGGGTACTTGTAGCTTTACTTGTGCTCAGCACGGACCAAACAGAAACGAAAGTCATGGGAGCCATGTGTTCTTCAGCGGTCTCGGCTCGGAGCCGTCAGATTAGTTCAGGCCACATGCATCACAATCCTAGAAGTGTTTCTGCCTGTACCATACGTTGCTAAAATTCCATCCAGAAATGACAGAGTCTGGGCGCCGTGGTACCTCTGCCGGAAGAGTGGCGAGCTGGCCAATATCGTGCAGAACTTCGAGATGTCCGAGCACCTATGTTACTCCGACAGGGAACGCGCGCTTGTTAGTAGCGACCTTGAGGACACTAGTCACTCGAAGACAACACAACCCTACGGTATATGCGCCGGTTATGGCTTGTATACTACCCGTCTTGCGAGCAATGGCCTATAAAACACATTTTCGTTCAGCATCCAGTCCCCAGGCTCTGCACACTCCCCAGTCAAAGCCACTACTTCCAATCCACACTTCACTCTCGCTCTTCTGCTCACCATGTTCGCTACCAAGCTCGCTCTCGCCGCCATCTCTGCCTTCTCCGCCGTCTACATCGCAGGCGCCATGCCCACCGGCTTGACGCCTCGTGAGGACTGGAAGACAGCCCTCGGCTGGGACGGCAAGGTGACGACACCCGTCGAGCTCGACCCGAGCAACGCCGTCAAGCCCACTCCTGGCGTGAGTACTCCAACCGTCCCAGCTCGTCTAGTGCGCCGTGACTGACCTCGACGGCGCCAGAAACCTGCTCCGGCTGCGGTGAACGGCGGAGTGTACTTTTGCACCGATGCAAACTTTAGTGGACGCTGCGTAAGTCGCAGCTGCCAGTAGTACTGCCGCTGCCAGAAGTGAACTGACCGTGGGTCGAATGGCTCGGTGCTATAGGTATATGTCAGCGGATTCAAGTGAGTCCAGCGACCATCTGTAGCACGCCATCGTCTAATTATTCCCCACTCGCAGCTCTGGCCAATGCGTCGGCGTCGGCTCTGACTTCAACGACGTGGTTTCGAGCTTCGGTCCGGACCACGGGTTGACCTGCACGATCTACAGGTGAGTGGCGGCAAACACCTGCCCTGCTGCAGATACTGACTCTACGACGCGGCGGGCAGCGACGCCGGCTGCGTGGGCCGTGCGACGGGCGGAGTAGTGTACCCAGGAATCTACAACCTTGCTGACTACAACAACAACGATGCGATGAGCTCTTTCAGCTGCAGGGGGTGAAGGAGCTGGATAATAAGACGGTTAATATCGGTTGTAAGCTTCGGTCAGATGTATGCCTCAGTGTCCAATCAGAACACAGTTTGTTGCCCTTTACAAGCCAACACAGGAAGACCCACATCTACTGAATATCTACCCATATCAAAGATTCAATACAGTTCACCCAGTGTGATGTTTTCCTTGAACTGTTGATTAGAATAGACTAGATGATTGCAAATAGTTACATACCTCTTGCCCAATGGATAGCTGCCCGTAACGTCTAAATCGATGTCTAAGCTATCCTAAACCGTTCTAAGCGGTCTATCGGCCCGTAGCGCCTGAAACACAGCCACATGTACATATAGAGTTAAATCGAGATCTTATTTGACAGCTTGGGCGGTGGAATTCGATAAGTGTGGAGCGGGCTGATGATCAGCCCGCAACTCAGCGCGAGCGAGACACAACCGGCAAGTGAGCACCGTGCATGGCCAGCGGTGTCCCACACAGGGGTATTTTCGCAAAAAAATGACATTGGCACATGTCCCAGACAAAATGCACGGACGGACAAGCATATAGCTTAGTATTTCAAAATCAAACTGTGGAGCGCACACAGCTCCAACTATCAAAGCCATTACCAAATTGAGGCTATATGCTTGTCCGTCCGTGCGTTTTGTCTGGGACATGCGCCAATGTCTTTTTTTTGCGAAAATACCCCTGCGTGGGACACCGCTGGCCATGCACGGTGCTCACTTGCCGGTTGTGTCTCGCTCGCGCTGAGTTGTGGGCTGATCATCAGCCCGCTCCACACTTATCGAATTCCATCGCCCAAGCTGTCAAATAAGATCTCGATTTAACTCTGTATGTACATGTGGCTGTGTTTCAGGCGCTACGGGCCGATAGACCGCTTAGAACGGTTTAGGATAGCTTAGACATCGATTTAGACGTTACGGGCAGCTATCCAATATAGTTTGGTCTCAGGATCACGTGGGCGACAGGCTGGAAGCTTCGACTCTCATCGTTGGGTCTGTAGAGGTGTACTTGGGCCCGATGTACTCATTTTGTGTCTTCGGAAACCTATCCCTGCTCCTTTCCTTTCGATGACACCAGCATTATCGCCGAAGCTTCGATCCCCGCTTAGACTATTTTGTCTCTTGGTTCGATGAGCTGGGTGGGGGGTTCTCGGGTATTATCCTACACCTACTAGGGACTGGGGTTCTACGCTCTGCGCCATGCGAACTGGCATCTTATTTATGCACAATGACTGCCTCATTTGCTGTACCTGCATCAACAACAGACGATCAACAAGGCAAAAGAATGAGATAGACTCCAAAGAGTTTGCCGCCGGCGAGCTATTCGAATCGCTGCTGCAAAAGACATTTCTTCCCGCTGGATGCTTGAGCTAGCGCTTTTGAATCAGTGAACATGGCCTTTTCTAGAATTCTCTTGCTCCCGACTTGATGAATCGCTTATTCATTCGGGTCGCATTTCGGGGTGTCGCTAGTCGCTGTGTGGGGGTTACACAAATCTCAATTTTGTCTCACGACCGACAATGCCCTCCACATACTGAGACGATAGGCTCCAGTTCGTTCCAAGGCGCTACCTTTTGTGCGATTGAATAACGACCTTTCCTTTTGATGCTGGCAAGTGCGTTGAGCGAATAGCTTCCTCCCCTCTAACCTCCTCTCGGCTAACCACCTACTAATATATCATAGTAAGACCCTACCTCCTCTCCTATCCTGACGAAGCCCAACCGCCCTATCAATCGGTACATTCGAAGCTCGAGGCAAGCTTAAACTCGCCCTGTCCAAATCGGATCATAGCGCTGTCTTTCAGGACGCGTATACCGCACGTGTTTTCCGAGGTACAGCACCCCCTTCTCCTGGACTATTTATATACCTGTTCGGTGCGGGCGGAAATAGGAAGATGTTTCAGGCTGCGGCGGTCGTTCACAGAGGTGTGGAGAATGCTGTTGCGGCAGGAAACGGGTCGAGCGAGGGTATAAAGAGTCGGGATGGGCGGAGGATGAGTATATCGACGCTCCAGGAGACGAGCGCCAAGAAGCAGAAACTTGATGTAGCGATCGACGCGAGTCGGACTCGTCGGCCGGGCGCGCACCCTCCAGAATCCTGCCCGGAGAGTGGAGCGAGTGTAAAGAGCGAAGGAGAGGTACCCAAGGGACTCGAACATACGTCGAAAAAGATAGAGACATTGGAGATTGAAGAAGTCGTGCCAAGGTCGGAGGATGCGGTAGTGACGGATTTGGCGCTGGTTATACATGGAATTGGACAAGACGTGAGCTCTTGGTTTTAGCATTATAGGTCAGTTCTGATGCATTGTATAAGTACACGGCACAGCATGAAGCCTGGGGTTTCACGTACACTACCAACTTGCTCCGAGAGATGGCGGTATGTCTTCTACGCCCGTTCCACTTGTTCCCAAATCCCAACTCGTGGCGAAACATCTTCATTCCTAGTTCTCGAGATTATCATGCGTTCCTGTTGATCCCAGTTTATACGCGTACCTTGGCGGGCGAATAGGGATCTTGCGCTTGACCACGAGATGGAGGATATGGACTACCTAATAGGTTTACGCTATCCGGTGCGTGATATTGATCCTTTTCGTTAGTTCGAGACTCGATCAGCTTGGTAGATATATTACACCTAAAAAATCTATACCGTGAGTTGATATTTCGTCCAAAGAGATTGATATGAAGGAATCGGGTAGATTTGTACGAGAATTGACGAACAACGTTTTGTAAGTTGCTGGTTCGTGGGTACGGACTCCAATTGATGCTTATCGGAATCAATATACCATATTTTATGAGGTGGGATCGAGTTTAGTTTATGAACGGGTGCTCCGACGCTATGTTTGGATCAGCCAACACAGGGATAAAGATGATACATTCAGTATGTATAATTTGATTTTATCCTTTTTAACGCTTCTGATACTCGTAATAAGTTTGTTTGACGGCGTGAGCTCTCTCCCACAAGCCAAAACGACCTTATCAACTTATAATGCTCAGAAGCCGCCCCTATCGTTCGACGGCCTCGGTCTCTTGATCTCGTCTCTCGTTTCGAGGTCTGCCGGTCCATTGTCCAAGACGTGGACCAAGGCCCAGGCTTTGAACAGTAATTGCCAAAGGGACAATAGTATACCGGGAGAGATGATGGATCTGGGCGGGGTGGAGCAGAAGCGGCGAGGTGAGAGTCGAGCTGAACGGAGGTATGATGTGGAGTTTTGGTTTGGGATTTGAGTTGGGGTTGATAAATCTCGTGGTTGCATGCAGACCTCAGGCGTGGAACCCACATGGGAATATTGGTTTCGCGTTGCCAGATGACTGGAATATCAGTGAATCCGTTGGTGAGTTAGTCCTCGTGATTGTTTGATTGGGCTGCTAAAGCGGATATGATTGCCATGAGGACCGAGACCGGCCACTGCCAAACTATGCTGATACGGTTATTTTACGGGATCCAGGCGAGGGATAGCATGACATCTCGGTAACCGTATTTGATTGTCGATATTTTACATGTTTGATTAACATACAATGCACAATATATGCGAGTGGGGACGGTCGTTGTGAGTCATGTCAACACAGGCTCATTTCTTCCAGAACATTTGGTTGGTTCCATATCCCGTTTTGACGACTTCCTGCACTCAAACACTCTTGGGATCCTATACCATAGCGCCTTGCGCGGAGTGCACCTAGAAATATCCTACAGAGCTTAGAGTGCTGGGTTCCGGCGTGGGCTGGGGTAGTAGTTAGGTGTTTACGCCGCTGCAAGTCGAGGATAATTTACAGGTACCGGGCGGCGCTTGTGCTTTTCACTCTTTCACTACTGTACTCAAGCTTATTCCCTCTTGATCATACTCGAGTTCAATATTATGATTATCTTTATAGCTTACGCTACACTTGTTGCTGCCGCCCTAACCTATGGTGATTGTGACCGTGGGTTGTATTGGTGCGCGTGTGGAGGAGGGGAGGTACTGAAGGTAATCGACTCTTCGTGAGCGCACTTGTTGTGATAACTGGTAATGGACTGGTGGTTGTCTTTGTGCATAATAATGGCTAACAACGTCCAGTGGACTGGTACTGGCGTACGCAGGCGTCGTTCCATGCCCGTACCGTTGGACTGTTCTCGCTCGCCTACTGACTCTTCTTTGTGGTCGATAAACTGCGGTAATTACCATACATGGCACGATGCTAACCTGCGACGCACCACCTTTGGGTTGGTTGGGGTGATCGAAGCCAGCTGGCCCAGCGTTACGCATGGCTCCCATGGCCTTGCGATGTCATGTGTTTTTTATGATCATGAGGATAATGGTCCTCGCTTGTGCATTCTACCCCGACTATTTGCAGGTGAATGAGCATTCGGGGGTGCGAAATGCCGGGGATATTAGAACGGGAAGACTTTCCCCCAAACAGCCTATGCCTAGGCTCGCTAAAGTACGAACGTACTCCAAAGATAAGTGGACAAACGTGCTACGACCTCGTTCAGTGCTATTATCCCGTCTCTCATAATCTGTTATTTTTTATATTATTTCGACCCGTTTTCAACCAAAAATTGAAAGGTTGGCAACGATATATATAAGGGGTGTTGGAGGTATGCACACCACTAGTAAGCTTCTGAACCAACGTTAAGTGTGCCGCCGTCCAGCTTCTTCACCCAAAGCAGCTGAAGGAGCTCATAGCGTCGTTGTTGTTGTAATCAGCCAAGTTGGATATTCCTGGGTTGACGATTCCGCCTGTCGAACGACCCTGACATTTAAAATCGCTACACACCGCGTTGTATGCGTCAGTATCTGCAAGTAGTTCAGTAGTGCTCATCCCTCACCTGTAGATCGTGCAAGTGAGTCCGTGGTCCGGACCGAAGCTCGACACCACGTCGTTGAAGTCGTTACCAACGTCGACGCATTGACCAGAGCTGCGAGTGGGAATAGTTAAACGATGGTGTGCTACAGATAGTCGCTGAACTCACTTGAATCCGCTGACATATGCCTGTAGCACCGAGCCATTCGATCCGCGGTCAGTTCATTTCTGGTCGCTGCAATACTACTAGCAGCTGCGACTTACGCAACGTCCCTGGAAGTTTGCATCGGTGCAAAAGTACACTCCGCCGTTCACCGCAGCCGGAGCAGGTTTCTGGCGCCGTCGAGGTCAGTCACGGCGCACTAGACGAGCTGGGACGGTTGGAGTACTCACGCCAGGAGTGGGCTTGACGGCGTTGCTCGGGTCGAGCTCGACGGGTGTCGTCACCTTGCCGTCCCAGCCGAGGGCTGTCTTCCAGTCCTCACGAGGCGTCAAGCCGGTGGGCATGGCGCCTGCGATGTAGACGGCGGAGAGGGCAGAGACGGCGGCGAGAGTGAGCTTGGTAGCGAACATGGTGAGCAGAAGAGCGAGAGCGAGGTATGGGTTGGAAGTAGTGGCTTTGACTGGGGAGTGTGCAGAGCCTGGGGACTCGGTGCTGGGCGGGGACATCTTTTATAGGTCATCGTTCACAGGTGAGTAGCATACAAGCCGTCAGTCGGCGCATATACAGCGAATCACAAGCGACCGGCGGCCTCTGAATTGACCGGGCCAACATTCTCCGCCGGGGTAGCCTAGATTCCTGCGTCCATGTGGCGCACGCGTCTGTGTCTTATCCGCTGGCTTTAACTGGCAAGTGTTGACACTAAAATGGGCTCGTACCTGCACCAGCCCTAAAGATGATGCTGCTTGCCGCTTCCTTCTTCTAAGAACCCCGAAAGATCCTTCGCTAGCCGAGCGCCGGAAATTAATATCAATAGGCACTGTAGGTCCTTTGGGATACTGGAAGCGGCCCACTGACCTTTCCCCTGCCTCATGATTCAGAGTTGCCTATGTGAATTTCAAGGCTCCTGAAGATTTCTGAGCACTCCATGATAGAAATAAGCCCACTGGGTCAGATGTGTGGGTCCGCACTATATATGTCCTTGTTGATTACCCCTAAGTCTGCCAGAGCGGGGTTGGCGGCCTGGAATATATGCGCTTGATTACTCTAATGGTAAATACCATTTAGTCGCAAGCTGCTGCAGCCTGAGTAAGTGATTGCATGCTAAGCCGCACCGTATATCACATCACCATACAGCAATCTTTCCTGATCTAAATACCTAAACCTCATCACCTAAGTTTCATCAAGCTTGTAGGTGCCAGACTCCATCTAACAATTATGAAATAAGTAGATGCAACTAGCTACTGTTATAATACTACCTGGTAGGTCTCCAGCTCCCGAGGGCTCCATGTTCGTCAGGTAGAGGTGCTCTAGAGGTCGGGGGATCTCGTAAAGGCGAAGCCCGAGAGGAACGGGGTTGTCTGGTGGACGCGTGCCTGAGCTTAGCGAGACGATAGGACTCGGGCGGGGGGCAATCGTGTTGATGGTCGCCCGAACAGAAGTGTGGAGGCTAAGACTAACGAAAATAGGGAAATGTGCGCCGAGAAACGCGAACCCTGTTGCGCAGTGCAAACCGATAGGCGAGAGGCCGTGAGTCCCGAATTGCCGAGAGCCTGCGGCCCAGGAATTTGCCCTGCGGTGATGTACTACATTCTATGGCCATAGTATGAATTTGGTGAGAGATTGAGAGACCCGAGTTCGGCATTTGGGAGCTAAGCGCCCAGTCACGATTTGCGGATTTCAGTGAATTTCAGCGCAGGTCGTTGGGTCACGTGGACAGCAGGCTGGAAGTCCCAACTCTCATGTTTGGGTCTGCAGAGGCGTGCCTGGGGCCCAGTGCTCGGAAACTCATTCCTGTTGTTTGATATTCGATGACGCAGCTATTTTCGGAGGCTCGAACACCCGCTTTGACAAATTTCTCGGCTTGATGATCCGGGGCGGGGAGAATCTTACAACCTACTGGTAGCTGGGGTTTTATGCTCTGCACATGAGAGTTGACATCGTACTTATGTCCAATGCTCACTTCACCTGCTGTACTCGAATCAACAACGGACGATCAATAAGACAAGTGAGCCAGATAAACCAGATGGAACATCTCGGAGTTGAGCTGTTTGAATTGCTGGCTAGAAACAAGGTTTCTTCTCGACGGAAATATTGGTTAATTCTTGTGGATCGGTGAACGCTTTTTCTAGAATGCTTTTTCCCGGGTTTATGAACGGCTTATTCATTCGGGCGGCGTTTCGGGGTGTTGCGGGTCGCCGACAGGGGTCATACAAATCCCGATTTTGTTCCGCAAGCGACAATTCCCTCCACATATCGCGAAGCTAAGCTCTGCGCCGTTCCAAGACGCTAACATTTGTACTATTTAATAACGACCTTTGATTTCATTATTGGACAATGCGGTGAGCGGGTTGAAATGGGGTTGTGCTTTGCACAACCCCCGGTATCAACACCCTGTACTCCTATTCCACCCACTCGATGCCGAGACTCAGCTAGGAGTCTGCGGTCTTTGAATCTTGCGTTTTTCCGTTGGGGCAGCTCGAGCTCAGGAGGTCCGAAGGGATATTTAAAGCCCACCAACTCGATTTCCGTCTCCCTCTCGAATCTCCCGCTTTCGACTTTACTCATCTGCAAAGTCTACGCATCGCCGAGGTTCAACTTTTGTTCTCACCATCATACTCATCACGATGCGGCCCCCACGTCACTTGTCGGCCATGGCATGGCTCATGTTGCTGTCGGTTGTGCGACCCGTCTCGGAACAGCCCGTCCAGTGAGTGTCCACGTCCGACTGTTGTATCTGTTTGCCAACATTGCAAACTCAGCGTTGGGTCCGTCAGCCTCGCCGGTGACAGAAACTATTCGAGTCTTGATTTCGCGAAACCTCCCGACATAGTGACTATCGCCTCTGGATCGGCCAACAACACTTCCCATCCTATATTCTATGGCCCTTCGCCCTTCCTGCTCGAGCCGTTTTCCTTGTTCGAGCCGTCCTCCCTACCCAACTCATCCTCCCTACTCGATTCATCCTCCGTGCTCAAGTCCTCCCCCTTACTCAATTCGTCCTCCGTACTCAACTCGTCCGCCGCACTCAAGCCATCCCCCTTCCTGAAGCCGTCGTCCTTCCTCAAGTCTCCCTCCCTGCTCAAGTCGTTCTCCGTACTCAAGTCGTCCTCCGTCCTCAAGACATTGTCCGTACTCAAGCCGTCCTCCCTGCCCAGTCCGCCCTCGTTACCTCGTCTCTCGTTCCTCAGCCCTCGGTTACCGTCTCTCCCGTCTCGCCTTTCGCCACTCACGTCCGGACTATCAGAGCTCACGAGTCGAGTCGCCCTCACAAGGCAGACCATCTCGTACACCTTATGCGAAGCAAAGCCCCGTGAGTGTCTTGTGTCTCATCGTTGTTCGGTCCTCGAGAGTCTCATACACGTTTAGCCTTGATATACTCTCAGGTGACGTTTGCCGCATACAAAGCTCTGTTCCATGTCCGCGCCATGTGCTGCACCTCGTACTATCGTGCACGGCGACTTTCCCTTCCTCCTCCTCCCCCCGGTACTCCGACCACAGGCGAAAAGATTCCACCGACGAGAGCGCAGACAACGAGCCCAAGCAACCCCGCCAATCCCTCGCCCGCTCATAGATCAAGTAGGGGAAGGATGTACGGGTACAAGTTCGAGACGATCCCGACATTCGCTTCTCCTTCTGCCAAGCTCCGAGTTGACGAAGACAGCCAAGACATATCCCCGGTGGTGTCTCTAACTTCAAGATTGTCCCACCGAGCCGCTTCTATTTACGTTTGGGTGGGCAATATGGTTCCCCAGCTTCGGACCTACTACACCTCGATCTTGTCCCGCATTCCCCATGTTCAGCTCACAACGGTCATCAATACTCTCCTTTACTCGATCGCCGTTGCTCTCGTCCTGAAGCATGCCCTCGCCGAGATAGCACACTGGAACGAGCCGCTCGAGCCGCCGAAGCAACAAGTGGTCCATTTCGCGTACGAGCTGACCGTCGTGGCTTATTGGACCGACACGGAGAGCATCTGGTATCAGAAGCAGTGGGAGCACTCGGGTCTGGACGAGGAGTGCGCGACGATGGAACAATGCGCGTGGTCCGATATCGAGCGCACGCTGCGGGGATTCGAGAAGGAGTACGGGGAGGAGCGGTTCTCTCGAGTGGAGATGGATCTCAAGCGCAGGAAGGTGGTGTTCGATATCTACGAGGACCGAGACGGAACGTACCCGGTCGAGATACCACAGGACAACGACGGAGGTGGGTAACGCTTGTGCTGTGCGTAATTACTGATTGTACTGACTGGGATTGGCAGCGGATATGTTTGGCAACGTGTTCCACTTCGAGTATGACGCCAACTCCACTTCTGCATATATCGAGGAGCTCGACGACGCTCTCCCGGACGAAGCTCAGTCCGGCGAGGTCGGAGCTCAACACTAACGGGCCGAAGGATTGGGCGACGGCAGGGATGAAGGAGGCATACAGCGGGTTGCAAATGGACCAGGAGCACACGTGGGCAACACGAATCGGAATCGACAGAGCGGTTCGAGCGGCTGGTCCGCCGACACCGACTCGGCTCGAGTGGTGAGCTCGCGTCCTTTGAGAGTGTACTTGCAAGTATGTTTGCCACACCCGGGCCAACCGTGCTGCCTGGCCCCAGCACGGCGGGGGTTGGTAGGCTGATGCTGCTCGTAGTACTCGACGGAGGTTGTAGTTGTGCCAGGAGAGCGCAACGGTTGCCAGCGATTTGCGGAAATTACGGTACAATCCACATACCGACCCAATTCGCCGCCAGTCCCATATGAAGCCCTTCTTATATCCTGTCCCAACCGTCTCTCCAGTGCCCATTTGTTCTACGCTCACCTCGATCCTTTCACCCTTCCCCAATCTCCACCATCTTCTTCTGTAATTCGTTTCTCATTTTCTGCTTTCGTTCGTATTGTAAGATCCTTATACACCCTGACTCTCCTAGCCTTTCCACTAATGCCGACCCGTGCCTTGTGCTTTTAGATTTCTTCGCCTCTCCTGACTCGTCTCTCCCTCTTCCGAGCTATTTCCTGCTTTTCGATCCCTTTCGTCCGATCCTGGCTCCTTATTTATTCAGACCTTGTCTACTAACGTTTATACTGCTGTAGATCTACGGCCTAAACATTTTGCGAGGGGGTAGTTACGAATACTGTAAAATTATCCTGGAGTGTTCATTGGAGTGTTCATACGCTCTTCAACTCACACTTTGTTTTGAGCGCCTTCTTAACTTTAGTTCATAATACTTGAGTGAAGCCTATTCGAAGCACTTAGACGCATACATCCAATTATCTCTTAAGGTTTCGTTCTTCTAATTGCTCCATCACATTTCCATCGCTTGTGGCAGCGGAATTTAAAGGACCCATTGCATTATTGACGTTTTAATCCCCTAGACTATTGATCTCTACCGGTGCGCCTTCCTCGGGCGGGCGATTGCACTTTGTCATATCCCGAATCAATTGACCCGAGCCACACGCCTGTGAGCCGCGACGAGAGTCCCCTTACACAGGCACTGGGTGGTGCGTGGGATCTTATGATGCTTTTCTGGACTCATTCCGTGGGACAAAGCGCTCGGTTTTATTCCAACCCTTTAATTGGCTCGGCGAGGCCTTAGGGATGCCGAACAAGAATGAATCAGCTGGGTGGAGGTTAGTTCCTTAGCATTACCTCATCGATCCTCTATAAGAACTCAGGCAATCAGCACATTTAGACCGACTCCTTCCATCAGCAGTCTCCCATTCCAATATGGCGGCGACCAACAACGTATGCGCAGTATTTAACGAAATCCCCAATGGGTATCCGGTTGTTGGCAAAACTATTATTACGAAAACTGAAACGATTGACCTCGACGCGATCCCCCTCAGTGGAGGTACTTTGGTCAAGACACTGTACTTGTCGTTGGATCCATACCTCCGGGGCCTGATGCGTGATCCCTCAGTGAAATCCTATACCCCAGCCTACGAAATAGGAAAATCGTATGTCTATGATGTTTTTGCTTTGTTAGTTAGCAAATCCAGGCTGATGTCGCCGCTTAGCGTCTGGGGATGGGCCCTGATTTCTGTGATACGATCGGATCTACCTGGTGTAGATGCTGGGGACATTTACTTGGTCGCAAACTGCCGTGAGTTGAGATCATCCCATAGTTAAGACTAGTAGAGCTCACATTGCATCGCTCCTAGCTTTCCAACAATTTGCTATTCTATCTGCCGATCATGTTCTTCGAGTTGTGCCAAAAGGTACAAACATTCCGTTGACGGCTTATCTTAGCGTATTAGGCATGCCAGGTAGGTGCTCGATTTCTTCTCCTTCGAGTGTGGTTTAACTTTATTTTCAGGCATGACCGCTTTCTACGGACTCGAGATGATTGGAAAGCCCAAAGCAGGCGAAGTGATTTATGTCTCCTCTGGTGCCAGCGCAGTAGGCTCGTAGGTATCAGCGATTGATTATACGGAGTGTATCTAACGCATATACCTAGCCCGGTTGCGCAGCTAGCTAAGACGAAGGGGCTGAAGGTCATCGCGTCTGCCGGCTCGGGGGACAAGGTCCGGTTCATGAGGAGCATTGGAGTCGATGTCGCGTTCAACTATAAGACCGATAGTGTGGCGGACGTCCTGGCCAAGGAAGGTCCTATCGACTTGTACTGGGATAACGTTGGCGGCCCGACACTGGAGGTACGTAATGGTGATCATAGGTTAGATACTGGATGAACACATTCTGCGACCTAGGCGGCTCTTGTTGCATGCAAACATAATGGCCGTGTGGTTATTTGCGGTGCGATTTCTGGATACAATAACACGGGTGAACCCTACGGCGTCAAAGTACGTTCAACTTTTACCTGCTGGAGCCTCGAACACTCATCAACTGCATTTGACCTCAGACTACAGCGCAAATACTTTTTAAACAGCTCACCGTCCAAGGCTTTGGCGTGTTCCTGTCTGAGCCTCGGTACGAAGGCCAATATGGCAACCCAGTCAAATTCCTCAAAGCGATCACACCTTTGGTCCAGTCCGGGCAGTTGAAGTGGAGTGAGCAGGTGTTTGAGGGTATTGACAAAGTCGGAGAGGGGATGGTTGCCGTCCAGACGGGAACTAGCACAGCCAAGGTAAATGTGAAAGTAGCCGATCCGTGAAATACCGGGATGATGTATAATCCACTCATGATTGCCTGGTCGACGGGGTGACCTCGGGGTGACCTCCACCTGCTAAGCGCTGGATGACTGATTGTTGTGTCCACGTGACGACGCGGTGTTTAAAGCAACAACGCCGAGACGCGTCCTCATCTTCCAACCACCACGTATCTAGAGACGCGACTCCAACACTTTGCTTTCCTGTTACCCACTACTTGTATCTCAGTATACCTTGTACTCTGGACCTGTAGCGTTTACCTAGTGGATTGATTGTATCAACATGGCCTACGTCTTTAAGAGGGGTAAGCTTGTCTGCGGCACTGGCACCAATTGTGGCGCTAACAATGCTCTTGTGTTCCTCGCGTACTTTTCGCAACTAATAACTAGACGGGTGAGTTTAGCTCATATACTTATTGTTCGCGTCGGAATATCCTCTAACCCTCGCCCCAGACGCAAGGAACGGGTTGCGTTTGATAAGATCACTGCGCGCATAACTAAGCTTTGCTATGGTCTCGATCGCAATCATGTCGACCCCATCGAGGTGACTAAGAAGGTTATCGCCGGCGTTTATGCAGGCGTTACAACTGTGGAGCTGGACAATCTTGCTTCGGAAACGGCGGCATATTTGACGACCAAGCATCCGGACTACGCTATTCTCGCTGCCCGTATCGCTATCAGCAACCTTCACAAGGAGACCAAGAAGAGTTTCAGCGCTGTGATTACAGACTTGCATAATTATGGTAAGCGCCATTTTAGTCTGGGCTTCCCGAGGCTGACTGTTGCAAAGTCAATCCTAAGAACGGTCGTGCAGCTGGGATGATTAGCAAGGAAATTTATGAAATCGTGCAAGAGAATGCGGCTTTGCTCGACTCGGCCATGATTTACGAACGTGACTTCCACTACAATTTGTATGTATACTTTCTGCAGCACTTTGAGTTATTGACTTATGGCGGCTGTAGCTTTGGGTTCAAGACTCTTGAACGGTCGTACCTGCTTCGTATTGATGGTCGTGTCGCTGAGCGTCCTCAACACATGCTCATGCGAGTTGCCGTTGGGATCCACGGCAGGAATATCGACCGCGCAATTGAAACCTATAATCTCATGAGCGAACGGCAAGTGGTTTAGGTGTGGTATGGTTTTCTGGAGTTAATATGTTACCCACAGCTATTTCACTCACGCGTCGCCAACGCTTTTCAATGCTGGCACGCCGCATCCACAGCTTTCCTCTTGCTTTTTGGTGGCTATGAAAGACGACAGTATTGATGGGATCTATGACACATTGAAAACTTGTGCCATGATTAGTAAGGTAATTATTTGCAATCGTCACAAAAGTCGCGTATTTATGTTTTTATTCGCTCGTAGACTGCTGGCGGTATTGGCCTCCATATTCACAATATCCGAGCTACGGGATCTTACATTGCTGGAACGAACGGCTATAGCAACGGCATTGTACCAATGCTTCGCGCGTATGACGCCACAGCCCGCTATGTCGATCAAGGTGGCAACAAGCGACCTGGGGCGTTTGCGATTTACCTCGAGCCTTGGCACTCTGATGTTTTTGAGTTCCTCGATCTTCGCAAGAATCATGGCAAGGAGGAAGTTCGTGCCCGCGACTTGTTTTATGCACTCTGGATTCCGGACCTTTTGTAAGTGCATATTACGCATGACCATTTTCGCTTGCTAACTAGGCAATAGCATGCAACGCGTCGAAGAAGATGGAGACTGGTCCTTGTTTTGTCCCAACGAGGCTCCTGGTCTCGCCGATGTTCACGGTGCCGCATTCGTGGAGCTTTACACTAAATACGAAGCTGAGGGCCGGGCTCGCAAGACTATTAAGGCGCACAAGCTGTGGTATGCCATCCTGGATGCCCAAATCGAGACGGGGGGTCCGTTCATGTTGTACAAGGACGCTGCAAACGGTAAGCAACGGAGCCCAAGTTTGATCAGCTCTAACATTATCCACAGCCAAGTCGAACCAGCAGAACCTCGGGACCATCAAGTCCTCGAACCTTTGCACCGAAATCATCGAGTACTCGGCACCCGATGAAGTCGCCGTCTGTAACCTTGCCTCGATTGCCCTCCCAACTTTCATCGTCAACGACCCGTCTGCTCCCCACGGAAAACGCTACGATTTCCAGAAGCTGCACGAGGTTGCGAAGGTCGTCGCTAACAACTTGAACACCATCATTGACGTGAATTACTACCCTGTCCCCGAGGCTCGTAACTCGAATATGCGCCATCGACCCATTGGAATCGGTGTTCAGGGCCTCGCCGACGCGTTCATGTGCCTCAAAATGCCATTCGACTCCCCCGAGGCGCGCGAATTAAATCTTCAGATTTTCGAAACCATCTATCATGCGGCAGTTGAGGCTAGCGCTGAGCTTGCTGAGGCTCAAGGCGCATATTCGAGCTTTGCCGGCTCCCCTGCAAGCCAGGGTCAGCTCCAGTTCGATCTGTGGGGTGTGACCCCGAGTGGTTTGTGGGAGTGGGAGGACCTCAAGGCCAAGGTTGTGCGCACTGGGCTACGGAACTCGCTTTTGGTTGCGCCTATGCCTACTGCCAGCACCAGCCAGATTCTAGGCTTTAATGAGTGTTTCGAGCCGTACACCAGGTGAGTTTACACCGCGATTCGAGTTTTTATTTTCCTAATAGCGTCTATTTGCAGCAATATTTACACTCGTCGTGTGTTGGCTGGAGAGTTCCAGGTCGTATGTCCTTGGTTGTTAAAGGATTTGGTCAACCTTGGTTTGTGGAATGACGACATGAAGAACATGATCATCGCCTCGGGTGGTAGGTCAAAACTTCTCCGTTCAAAAAAATGAGTACTGAGTCTTGGCGCTAGGTTCAATCCAGAACATCCCTGGTATTCCAGACGATATCAAGGCTATTTACAAGACCGTGTGGGAGATTAGTCAGAAGACGGTACTCAACCTTGCTGCGGACCGGGGGGCATTCATTTGCCAGAGTCAAAGCTTGAACGTACATCTACAAAGTCCGACTACGCGTCAACTTGTGAGTCCGAGCGTGGAGAACTAATTGACAAATGCTAATACATTGGGTCTTAGACGAGCATGCACTTCTATGGTTGGAAGAAGGGTTTGAAAACGGGCATGTAGTATGTCTATTTCGCCAAATCCGTCCGACAATCATTTGACATTAATTCATAGCTATTTGCGCACGCGCCCAGCTGCCCAGGCCATTCAGTTTACTGTCGACCAGAGCGTCATCAAGCAGGTTAACGCGGCCAAGGCCGCAGCGGCGACTCCAACAACCCCCATTAAACGGGAAATCAAGCAGGAGCCATTCACCCCGTCGCTCGCGACCCCGGCCTCGGCAGCCACCACCTCGGGCCTGACCTCTACCCCAGCCCTTTCCACCCCTACCTCCAATGGACCCCCCGTTGCCATCGCACCAACCATTGCTGCTCTCCGTAACCTAAACGTCGCCGACGGCGGCCCAGCTTCTCCTGCGATCTCGACGGCCGCAGTGAACGGCTCTTCGTTGTCGCTCCCTGTCTCCAGTGTGACTACGCCATCTGTTGCTGAAACTGCACCAACGACCCTCGACTCGAACGGATCCCCTGGCAGCACATCAACCCAAACGCCTGCCCAAATTGATCCAGAATTTGCGGCCGCTCTAGAACGTCAGCGTCAACGCGAGTTGGAGGAAGCCAAGCTGTATTGTTCGTTGGAGAATAAAGAGGCTTGCCAGATGTGCTCCGGCTAAGTAGTGTTTTTTGGGGGTTGTGTCGCAAGCTTTGGATGTCTCGGTCTATGTTCTGTGATATAGTTTGTTTTGAATGTTATTCTGAAATTTTCTGTTTCGACCCAATTGTTGTCCGAGCCACGGGCTGTGGTCTCGGCGCGTTGCGCGCATCACAATTGTGGGGGACGACAAGAGAGGGTGTCCGGGGATCGAGCACGATGAATCCGTTACTTATAAGCTGTCCTCCCCCGCCAACCTTTCACCCCCACCACCCCAGCGTCCGTATCCACACAGTGCCTCCCCGTACGGCGACATGGGTATTCGGTGCAATAACACAGTAGCGAGCAATAGACGACTCAGGTACGTTCACTTTCCTGAGCCGAGACCAATCAAGCTAAGTATACACTAGCATTTCTGCAGACGAGACGCACCCGTATCCAACTCTTCGCATCCTCGACCACTTGGTCTATTGCTTGCGCTTGAGCTTGTCGCTATTCCTCCTCCCGGCCGTTCGCGTCGATTACCTCTTTCCACCGGTCGCGCCTCCGACCCCGACGCTACTTATCACGCGAGGAAGGCAGCACGCGACGGCCCAAGGTGGGCCGCCGGCGCCGACAGTCGAACCTGGCCCTCGGCCACACCCAAATCTTCCCTGCTACATCGTCGCCGCCGTCATCGTCACAATTATTTCCATACTGGCGAACGGTACGGTGGCTGAAGTCCTCGTAGCCGCCCGATCCCTTAAATTTCAAATGTAATCTGGGGCGGTCCCGCCTCACGAAGCTGTTACGCTCATGTGAGTCTCTTGAACGATGGGACTCTGCTACGGGCCACTCACAATCAAACTAGGCACGGCCGATACATGGTTTGGCCAGTCCACCCTACTCTGCGTTTCTACCCTCCCGTTTGTCGTGGCCGATGATCTATAGTTTAATGGTGTGCCAGGTTATCTTGTTCTTATTCGTACCTTGCCTGTCCTTTGCCTCTGCTTTGACTTGCTTTTTTTGCTGCTCCAAGTTTTCGATTCTAGACAGATACGATCGATGTATAATGCCATAGAACCGGATACAATCCATATAGTCTAACAGTTTCGGACAAAGACCGTGAGAGGGGGGCG
Organism: Ceratobasidium sp. UAMH 11750; assembly: GCA_019677335.1. Classification (NCBI taxonomy): domain Eukaryota; kingdom Fungi; phylum Basidiomycota; class Agaricomycetes; order Cantharellales; family Ceratobasidiaceae; genus Ceratobasidium; species Ceratobasidium sp. UAMH 11750. Next base: position 2,534 of record WSLM01000237.1, on the reverse strand, counting down.
GGAAGGTGCGTAGGAGAAGAGAGTCCAGGTCGGTCCCAGTGTTATATACCGGCGCAGCTACCTCGCTTTAGAAATGAACCTTGAGGCTGAACGCTATCGGGCATCACCGTGAGGCGGCTATAGATAACTGATGGCCCTAGCGTTATCAAAGGGACGATATATGCAGTCGAGCCCAAGGTGTCGATCGATGTGGCTCCAGGGGGAAGGAGGAGGAGATTCGAGAGGCAGCGAGTAATCGGGGATGGTCTGTATTTATGCTCGCTAGTGCCCGCCCAGAGTTTAAATGAAACCTGATCCGCGCGGCCGTTGCATATGGAGGGTCGTGTCAGAGGATTCATACCATACTATTTTCGCGCCTGAAAGGCTCAATGCTTTTCAGGCGAGTTAGGGGGCTAAAACCACGTGCCCCTGGCATCCATGCGCTAGTTCGGGTTAAAACACAGCGAATGGCGCTAGAGTCCTGGGACGTAGACGTTCTTCATGTTAGCTTCAGAGGACTTCGTCGGTAGTGAGCCTCGGGATGCACCTTGCCATTAGGACTCGCTACTGGTACCTAATGACAAAAAATAGGGCGATTTTATTCATTCCCGGCCAGCTGTCGAGGCCGTCTAGTTTTAAATCTAATAAAACCACTTTTTTTTGTCTTAGTTCAACCACGAGAACGAGGGGAACCGTTTGACCTACCAGCCCGGGCCTTGTAGTCTCCCTGGTAACCACTACGGGATTAAACCATTTCCCACACCACGTGAGGCTTTCCCACTCGGGCATATCGTCAATTCCGAGCGTGATTATGGTCAAAAACCCCCGCCTGCGGTGTCTAAAAATTAAAGAAACCCCGCATGCTCATCGATTGGCCTAATGTAGGCCGGCCTATCACGAGGGCATCCACTAGACAGAGGGAGTACCAAACTCACCCTTATCGACTTTGAAGTTTTGAACTCAGGATGGGAAGACGCTCCGATATCAACTTCGCGCCTCCTAGGCTGCACGAGTGAGTAAATCCGTGATGTTTCGAGTTGATGGGAGAGTCGATGCTGATGATTCCATCAAGAGATAACCCGGACCACAACAACCCGGACGGCCCCTCCCACGCTTTGTGTCGGCTCCTTCGAACTTGTATCGGACTTGTCGTACTTCTACTCTCGTTCGAGTTCGCACGTGTTAAACTGCCCCCAGAGATAGAGACCGCGGCCGAAGATGTCCGTCGCCAGAGGAACCCCCAGAGCAGGCAAGCCGTCGTAGCCGCAGGCGATCCACTGGTCGAAGAACCTCCACAGGCAGAAAATGCATGTCGTCTATCGTTCAGCGCCCGATGGTTATTATTCGTTTTGGTCATGGCGTCGGTCGTAATCTTGCCTGCCATCCAGGAACCAGGGGCCCTGACATCTGAGATTGACGTTTCCCCGATAATGGAACTAGTTCCAAAACCAGCGATCGTCAAAGAGGCCGTAGTGGCGGCCCGCGAGGTTGCAATCATGTTTCGCCCAGAGCAATGTGGCGTTTTCCGTTTGCTTGAGACGCTCTATGAAGTTTGCGCACAGGCGTGGTACGTCGTCAAGTCAATTCATGGCATACTACCTGACCTCAACCTCCAGAGACTTTCATTGCATCGTTTGGACTTTATCTACGGCGGTCGAGGTGCAAGCGTCTCGTCCGCCACCCGATTTTTTTTCGTCTTGACTTTTCTCATCTGGATTTGGAGTCACATGATTTGGTTTGTCAGCGCACTGCCTCAAAGTATACACACCTGTTTTGTCAACACCCTATATCTGTTGTCGACGCTTTGGTTGACTTGTTGTCGCGTTCTCCAGTCGCATGTACAATTGTCTGTCCTGCTTGCGTATATCCAATGCATAACCAAAGCTTGCCTGTCGAGAAGGTTATTGTTCGCCACAAGGATGCAGAGAAGGCGCTGTTACGTCCCCAGAGGGCGGAAAGAAGAAGAGAAAGAGAGCAGCATCCTAGGGGTGCCAAGCGGTTTTATACGACGTCGAAAAAATTGACTCCAACGTGGGTCCCAGGGTCAGGTTATCTCAGTGTGGGGCTCCGCAGAGCTCAGATCGCAACTCGGGAGAATAATCGTCAAAACTAGGCAAGTATGATAACGGCCAATCCTGGAAATTCCCGGAGCAGACAGCCAGGTAGCGGAAGGAATTAGGAGTGACGCAGCCGGTGGGGCTTTATATCCCCCGCGTGTGTACCCGTGTGGACACCCGCCGGCTAATTAAGTTTGGAATTGTTTCAGCCCGACTGCTCCGCTCCTATTGTCGGACGAATGAAGACGGGTGGCCATGAAATATAAATTCAGCCAGTGGCAAGCCAACAGAATGTCATAACCACCATAATGTTGCAGCTGGTACGATAATTCTGGAGCTTTGTCGCCGTGGAAGGGAGCAAGGTGCAACGACTGGGATTGAACGGGAAGCACCTTCTAGCTTCATCAATCGTTGCGACGCCGCCCTCGAACAAGCTGCGGGCGTCAGAATCAGCCACACAGCCAACCACCGAAGTTATACTTAAACGAACTTACCCAA
>WSLM01000236.1:0-22684 GCA_019677335.1 Ceratobasidium sp. UAMH 11750 | reverse complement strand
GGGCTCAATGCCATCGATGTGATGATACCTAGCCCATACACGGACTTGGGCACGCTCACCCATGCGTACTTGTTCGCAGGGACCCACGCAGCCCGCGTCAACCTGGTCCCCGGGGGTGGCGTCGATGTTCTAACGGGTCCCGTTCACGCAGCGACCTACTGGCCATCCCTGCACGATGCTGGGTTTTACTGATGGAGCGAGGGTTGATCACCGAAGTTTCTCTCAGAACAATGGGCTACGTACATACGTGTGTTGAACGCGATTGGTTGCTAAACGACTGTATAACTATACTCTATGGTTTCTCTGCGTATCTGCCGTGTGCATTACATTCCCTTGGTACTGTGTTTGCATACGGCTGATCTCTGCTTGTTGATGTTTGATGAGGTTTCTGTTGAACGTTGCAGCTCCTGGTGACTGTACGGTGTACTATCTTACCGGTTTGTGAGGTCCGAGGGACCTCAAGCTCGAACGGGAGTGGGCTGGCGATGTCGGTGCTTACGAGAGTGAGCGAAAGACTTGCCAGACGACTCAATTCGAGGGAGCGTTGTCTGTAAGTACAGGAGTATGGGGTTTAAATAGTAGAGACGGAACGAATATGAAATGGGTAAGGGAGTGAAACGGTTGGGGAAGCGAGAGATGAAATAAGGAGCGTGTATGCGTGGGGGTTTAGCACGTGCGACCCTCACACGGTTCCTGCTCTGGTATTATCGCTGTATTTTACTGCCAAACTGAAATCTTTGTGCTGTTAACTAATCTATAAACGAAATGAAGGTGCACATGAAGCAACTTTACGAAGAGCGAGTGGGGGACGGGTTCCGAATCAAGGTCACGGCGGGGACGGCGGGACGATGCGAATTATAAACAAACCAGGGATTTTGGGGCGTAGCCTCGGGTAGTATACTCCGATGTTAATGAGATCCCGGGAACTTGGTGTCCAGGCGTCCTTGTGATGACTATTTTGGAGTTGGCTCGGATATCAATGGAAGCCCTTGGATCTGACTCAAGTTACCCCGGTTTCAGCGTTTGTTGATGTCACATGACCTGAGGCTAGGCCCCGCGCTGAGTCAGCCTCGGTAGGACGTCTCCGGCCACCACGACCTCATTATATGGGAAGACCATTGATACTAGTCCGAGTCTGCTAAATTTTGGTCCCCCATATACTCAAATTATAGGCGCCCGATAGCATGTCCACCGCGCGTGTTCGGTCGAAGACGGGGTGCTTGACTTGTAAAAACAGGTTCGCCACGACTATGACCAATCTGTATTCCTATTAATTACCCCCCGCAGACGCAAGAAATGTGACGAAACGCGCCCGCTATGCGAGCGGTGTATCAAAGCTGGGATGGAGTGCCTTGGCTACGCCTATCTCGAGGAAGCAAGCGACAAGTCCAAAAGACCCAGGGCCAGACCCGCCGCACGTGCCACAAAGTCCATCCCCAATGTCGCTTCCTCCTCGGTCATTTCAGACCAATCCACCATAAATCCTACGGCCACGCTTGCTATCTCGTCCCTTTTCTCGCCATCGCTTCCCTCGCTGCAAGACCCACCACAGGGTACTCCCACGGGCGGGCTGTGGTCATCCCTACCACCCCATGCTCAAGAGAATTTTCCTCTCTCTTCCACTGTTCCCGATGACGTTCTTGATTTCTCTTTCCTCTCTGACCCAGCGTCGACGTCGCTCAACACTCAGGGTATATCTGCTGGCTGGTGGGATACGAACTCGGCGATGTCGGCACAACACCTCAACCAAACGCCAGGCGTTGGGCCCTCTGCATCTTCCAGCCAGTTTGGTCTTCCTCCCTTACCGACACCACCCGAACCCATTACTCAGAGTCTTATTCCGCACCGACCACTTGAAGCTTCTTCGAATAGCGTAACAGGCATGACTCCCGGCCAAGCAAGCCTTTTTCAGGCATTATTCAGCCTTGAACAACCAGCCACCTCATCTCCACTTCCTCCATCGTCTTTGCAAACGCCACCGAGCTCCCACGGATCGACATGGCCGTCCCCCGACACCGAGGACGACAATGCATCTGCGACGAGCGAGGAATCGGATCCTGAGGGGATAAGGGAGATTGTTTGCCGCACGCCGACGTTAGATAAGAATGCTCCCAGTAATAGCTTGCCGTTTGTCCTCCATAGTTGTAAGTTTGATATCTTGCATGATCCTAGTCTCACTAATTTAGGCGCCTTCCTTTCTGTAGACTCAAAATGGATCAGGTGGACTATATTTGAGCCCCTCAGGTTGGCTAACAAGGTCAGAGATCACTTGACTAGGCGGTTCAACCAATCCCTGGACTCTCGCTCGGCTGTTACTCTGGTCGCCAACATCATACAAAGTCTGAGCAAAAGCTCGACATTAGACACCAATTATCTACCTGCCATCACCCTGATTCGTAACCGAGCGCGACGGAACCTTGCTCTCGCGGATGCACAGAAAAACTTACCCATTCAGCCGGGCTCGCGCGAAGCGTTGGAAGCCCTCGAAGATATGTTTGAGGTGAGCACCCAAGGTTCTCCCCTTGCGTTCAAGCTTATGCGTTGGACACAGGTGATCTCCATCCAGTTCATGTCGAGCTCATTGGAAGCCAACATGAGTCTAGTCTGCGACGCCGCCCCCGTGTATCAGAATGCATGTCCTGAGGCACCTGGCGTACCAATTAATTTACCAGCAAAACTTCTTCACCCTGAATTCCCACTCCGTCACTTTCCTTCTCTCGATATCTTGTTCAGCCTCGGCATGTGTCGGCCAATGCTGTTTCGGTACGATATCTCGTTCACTCCGGAACTCTGTGCTACCCTCACGGACATCGATGGCGTCGGTTTACAATGGATGCATGGTATCCCGGATCAATTCATCGTGCTCTTGGCTCGGATGAATATGCTCCGCGTGGACTTTGCGCCAAATGTGGATCCCCGGGTCATTGGCGAAATTCAGGCCGAGATCAAAAACTTTCGCCCTGTACTTGGTGTATCCACGGACCCGTTCCTCACGGTTGCGAGACTAGCTGTGCAAGAATCCTGGCGCCAGGTGTTGTATATTTACCTTTATATGGTGAGCGGAAACGTGCATCTCTAGCTTTACTTGGGCTAATCATAGTATCAAGGGGCTATGCGGCGCTGATGCGAGTGATAGTCGAGTTGAAAAGGCATTGAAGGGGTTTACACGCTTGCTGGAAGGCACCAAAGCTGGCCGCACACCCGACGTCTTCCTGATGCTGCCAATGATCGTAGTAAGTCCAAATGTTGCATGTATGTCTTGTGTGTTACTCACTATATTTATCTCCGCCGGTAGGCCGGAGTAGCCTCTCGCCGGAGCCAGGACCGCAACCTGATCCAAAGCCGGATGCTCAATCTGCGCGAATGTTCTCAGCCAGGCACGGCCGGTCACGAGTCTGTTTTGATACTGGGCGATATATGGACGCGGACCGATGCCGAGGCGCGACCGGCTGTTTGGGCCGACCTTAGGATCGCGGTATTTACGGTAGCGGGCATACAATAATAGCGCCTATGCTATTATTCAGGGGTGTCTGACTTGCTATATTTTGATATTTAGTGGAGTAGACGCAGGTTGTAGCACTAGTTTATTTTCGCTTGTATGTCGCTTTCGCGTTATCCGGCCTTGTATATTCATTTATAATCAATTGTGTTATGTCTGGGCTTTTCCTAATTGTCAGCGGGCCCTTGTTGCCCGCCTTCTCCTAGTCTCACGGGGCCTTCACTAGTCGTAAAGGGATTTCAAGACATATGCATGCATATATTGGGGACGGCGATATTGATATTTGTTTCTGCTCGCCTCGCCCAACTGCATCGACATAATCTGATGATATCAGGTGGATCTTATCCTTGCTCTCGACCACGATATCGATGAAGCATGCGCGAAGCACACACCCACAACACGTTGAGCTGATGTGGGGGTCATGCCCCCTGCCGATCGTGCACCAGACCATGAAGGCCGTCATTAGATTCCCCGCTCTTGAAATGACGCGATTCAGAAGATCAATTGTGCAACTCTGCAACTCAGTCATGCGCGTCACATTTTGAGATCCAAGTCTAATCCCGGTGTCTAGGTCGCAGGCACGACGTCACCCCCGATCTGCGCGAACCTCGTGACCAAGCTTGGAACTATGCAGCCGAGGCTCACACGCGATGTCGAGGTGGAGGACGTAGGCAGCCGGCAAATTCTATGGAGGTTAGGGCTCTAGAAGACTGACTCGCTAGGAAACCAAAATCCTCCACCGGCTGAAGCGGGTACCGTTAATTCCGCATCCTAAAAGTTTCAGACGATATATCGGTTTTCAAACTGGTCCAGTCGTAGAGGCCATTGTCTCAAAAACAGATGTGTTACATTCTAGTTTTCCGGCACAAAACTAGGTAGAGCTGGGGACGGCCTTGGGAAAGACCAGCGTACCTACTCCACCTTGCCAAATCCCAAATATTCGGCAATATTCTCCCTTAAACATTCGGTTGTCTGACCGGCTTTAACCGACGATTCGCATGAAACCACGATGCGGCCCTCAAATTTGACTATATGCATAGGATCTACCCTAGATCTTGGTCACCCAAAGCGGGTTCGCACGTCGCGGCCAATACGCTTTCGTACATTACGCCATCTCTGGGATCCCCGAATGCGCCATGGCGAGATTGACTGAGGGCATACCACACTTCGATGCACGGTTCTGCGACGTGAGGCTCTGCACACATGATGTACGGTCGAGTTGACTATATGCTCACCCTAAAACCTAAAAACTGACGACATTTGATGGGAGAATGGGTTGTGGGTGTGGTTGCACGGAGATGGAATGCTGCAAAGAATGAAACGCGAGGATAGGGGACTTGAAGCGGTTGTACGGCCCGTTTGGCCAAAGGCGGACGTTGAACAACCAATTTGTGGTTGAGGGGTCATTCCACTGAAGCACATGACCACAAATATCTCCATCCAAATCCCAAAATAACGAATGGCATTCGCAGTATACATACATACAATACATAACAACCCCAGTAAGTACAGTATATACATACATAACCACAACAAAAGAGTGTGCAGCCCTCCCCCTACTCATCCACCAACCCAAAACTCGCGCACCCGGCTAAGCCTACAACGCCCGCACACACCCAGTACACCATCGTACCGCCCGAGCTGAGCGCAAACAGGCTCGCGGCGCCCGCTGGACCGAGTGCGCGGACGAGGCTGCACAAAGTTTGGGCTAGGCCGTTGGTTGTGCCGAGGAGCGAGGGCGAGGGAGCCGAGGCCGTGACAAAGATGAACGTACAGCCTGTACATTCATCATCAATACCCGAGAAAGCAAGAGGGTGGAGTGTTACGTACTAAATCCAAGACTAGCCATACACGACATGGCGACGTGCAATACCACCACAACCCACACCCACCCACCACTCACGCTCGTCATGAGCGCAAAACTCAAGAACAAGCCGGCGTAGCATGCGAGCGCGACGCGAAAGATACGTACGGCGCCAAAGCGGGCGTGGATGGCGGCAAAGGCCGTGGCTTGGAAGAGACCGCTAAGGAGACCTTGGGCGCCGAGGATGAGCCCGATGGTCGGTGGAGAGAGACCGAGGCCACCGAGAGTAGGGTGGGTGGCGAATACGAGGGGCTGAGGATATCGTTGATGAGTTTGGCGCGAAATGAATAGTAAGGTTGGGGCGTACCTGGAGAACAACCCATGCGATATCCACGACCGAGAGCAACATGAAATTCCCAACTGCCCATCCGACCCGAGGAGTCAAGACCGCGCGCAAGCCGCACGGAACTGGGTCTTGTACAGGCACAGGGCGTTCGGCGTCCCAAGTGATGGAACCGTATTCCGACGTGGCTTTGCGCACGAGATGAATTCGTTTTGCGGGGAGGGTCTACACCAATGAGAGAGTTTCTCGCCAAAAAGCCGAGAGGCTTACCTCGCGCAAAAACATGAGGGCAACACACCACGCAGCGATTGCTACACCCGCCGCAGCGAAACACGGTAAAAAGTAGGGATATTCGCGCCAGAAGCCGAGCTGCGTGGGGAACGGTACGCTCTGCCAGATGGGGTGGGCAAAGATGGAAGGGAAACGGGTAGCGGGACGAGCGAGTGAGCCGCCAATAACGGGGCCAATTGTGCTTCCCGCGGACCAAGTGACGGAGAGCAGGGCGAACGATTGAGCGCGGTTGGTCTCGTCGGTAATTTCGCAGACGATGGATTTGATCACCCCCGCGTTTCCCTGTACAGGCTTATCAGACTCGTACATGTAAACATACGAGCTACTCACGTTCAAGGCACCACTAAGGGCCCGGGCGACCACGAGCCCGGTGAACGTCTTGGCGAGGCCAAACGAGGTGATACTGAGCGCGAGACCAAACAGGCCGAGAAGAACGACGGGGCGGCGACCGATGCGGTCAGAGAGCCGGCCGTATTGCAGGATAAGGCATGTTTCGGTGAGGAAAAAGATGGATTCCTGGGAGATGAGGCGAGGTGAGTGGCAGGACCGAGATGGAGCGCTAGTGTGGGACGCACGATGATGCCTGCGTAGTAGCCAACTTTGCGGTCGTCGCCGTGGGTCACGCCGAGAGTCGCCACAAGCTCTGTGATAAAAGGGCTAGAAGAGGTGAGACGAAATGAAAAAACGAGAGAAAAAACTCGGGACGCACTAGATGACCGAGCTGGTGATGGGCTCGGCGAGGCAAAGACACAGAATCACGAACAGCTGTCTCGGCAGCGGAGTCGGCGTCTTGCGCTCGAGCGGGCGGGGCGGGAGGAGCGGGACATGCTCAGTGTCGTGTGGCGCGTGCGAGGTGACTGCTTCGACGGGGGCAGTGTGCATATCACAGCGGACAGACAGAGGCGAGGGGGAGGAGAGGGCACGGGGGGTCGAGTGCTACATGGCTCCGCTCATATAGGGCGGATGGCGGCCGGATCGAAAGTGCTGGAGAACGCCATTACATAAACCAAGAGTTAGAGTTTTGCACAACAAACAGCGGTCTGGGCCAGATGCGCGGTTGATAGGGCCTGCGGAGTCCGGCGAGATTTCCGGCAACGTCATTCCAGCGTGCCGTCTCGGTTTGGTTGCGGGTCACGCTTCGCCAACTGAGCTCCTCGAGCACGAGACAAGACCCGGCAAATTTGCCTCGGGTGGCTGTGCCCGGCACTCGTCGGCCGGAAGATAGCCGGTCACGCCACCCGGCATTCTGCCAACCTGCACATTTCTGTCGGTACGAACCCAGGGTGCCCGGCAAAGCATCACAGAAAAGAGCGGGGTTGTATTTACCTCGTTTTAAACTCAGCCGGCTTCACTGGTGTGCAGCACAAGCCGGACCTAGTTCCGATCACCCCGAGTTCCGGCCGGTGATCCACCCTCTCAGGACCACGCAAGTTTAAAATTTGAAGCAAAATACCAGAACACATATAAAGTAGCCTTCTACGTCCTGCTCCAGTTCAACCCCGAATTATTGCAATACAGGTGAGCTACGACGCATACAATGTACGACTCACCACTCTAAGTAGTATCCGTGAAACCCCGAGCCTCCACAATGATAAATTTGGTAACGAGTCAAGGAAGTTGTTCCAGGGAGCACATGGAGGCTATGTGCCCCTTGGCTGCTGCTTTTTTACCAAACGGTAATAACAGTTTGGTAGGGCGTAAAGGTACACCCTGCTTTTTTGGTCAAGAAACGGCTGCAAATTGATCCCGTCGGAAGGAAGCGGGAAACAAGCCCCACTCTGCTCATTGGAGTTAGGCAAATCTGCCATGCAAAGCGTTCACCGGCTAGTTGCCACATGGCCAGCTTGCTTAGACTGACTAAACCCTAGCCAAAAGTGGGTTCGTCCTGTCGACAGCACGTCAGACTGTGAAAGTTCGTGCTCATGTACTCTAAGCATTAGGACCTCGGCGTTCAAGGTACGCATATTTAAGACTCAGAAAAGGAATGGATGAGATGTAGGAGTATCTAAATATCCGCTTCTGATTGTCCCCGACGCCATAGACATGAAATAGTTGAGACAAGTCAGAGCTGGATCCACGCTCGTATCTCCCAGGTACACAAAAACTGCAAGGTCACTCCCTGAACCGATTGCAGATTTCGTCACTTGTTGTCCTTCCTCCTATGGCGCGTACAGTCTTGGTACCTAAAACTATGCTCAGGAGCTTGGGCGTGGGCATGGGCATGGAGCGCATATACAGGCCACTACCCGTGTCACTCACAGCGCTATACATCCTTCGTCGTGAACAACGACCGAATACACGATAGCCACAAACATGGAGATTGCTGGCACACGGGTGGGACTCAATCCCTGGAGCTGCAGACATACACGCTAAACTACAGAAACAGACATCCTAAAGGGTGGGAGAACGCATCAAGCGTGCACAAACATTACAAGGAGAAACAAGCTCGATACCGAGCAAAGCCGCATAAACCCCAGCCATTCTACACCGAGTAACCAATTCAACACACCTGCCCAAGGATTGTCACCCAACTATCCCAGTAACGAAACTTCAAACTCACATTAGTAAAATCCGGCGTCACTCAGAGATGGCCAATAAGCGGCTGCCCCAAGAGGCCCGGTCAAGACATCAACATCGCCCCCAGGAACAAGATTGATACGAGCCGCCCGGTCCTCGGAAAACACATACGCATGAGTGAGCGTACTCAACGCCGTGTAAGGACTCGGAAGCATCGTGTCGATCGTCTGAAACCCCAGCTTGGACCAGCGCTCGGAAATCTCACGAGGACCCTCCAGCAGCTCGTCAGACCGGCCTAAAGCCACGTTGAACAAGACTCGACAAAATTTGGATCCGCTGAAAAAGAACGCCTGGTCGGTACTGCCAGGAACAATCATCGCTCCATCAACGTGGTCGAAACCGGCCTTGGCTAGCGAGCCCCAATACGACGTGATCGACCCGACGCTGCTCAAAAGCACGTCGTCATTTTGGCCGACGAGGTACCGGATCCGGCAAAACTGGGTGCCTGAGAACACAAACGCCTCGTACACTTCATCGGGGATCGGCAAGATTGCGTCGATTCGGGAAAATCCGGCGTCCCGAAGAGACTTCCAGTCGTTGACGAATTCGGTAGGACCATATACCAGAGTGTCACGGTGGCCAGGCATCCAGTCGACCCGAACGTACATGTTGCCACTAAAAAAGTGGTACTGATCACAGCCGTAGATCTTGATTGCGGCTCGTCCGACCATGCTAATGGTGAAGTGAGTTCTACAGATCGTGTGGCGGATATATGGTAACTCACTTGAATAACTGTAGCTGAATGGTAGATGAGAGATGAAAAGGTGGCTGTGAGACTGTTGCTTGAGCTGGTGGTAAATGCGCCAGTCTATCCAAGCATTTATATCTCTCTTTCTCTCCTATCGGCCTCGCTTATTGTACAACACCCCCGCTCCGTTATAGCCGCCAAGGCCAGTACTTTTGCACAATCATGTGGGCTAATCGGTTCTTCTGCGTACACTCGCCGGTTTTCCGAATGCAATGCACTATCCAGAGGGCGCCCGTGCTGCGTGCTCGCAATAGTTTTGAAAATACGTAGCGGGTCCGTCCAAGCTGCCCCTCGGCGCAGCACCTCCGAGCAATGTGCTACCAACGAGGACCGGCGCTTGATCTACACTAACGGTTAATCATGCATTATATCAGCTCTTACATGTACTTGTTAACCATTTATGGTCCTCGCGCCTGTACACACTAATCAGCCGCCCAAAAGGAAGCTCAATTACATGATGTATTCCGGGATTGACGCCGAGGCTTCTCCGCATATAATCGGCGAAAATTTCGAAAGATTCGATAGACGTGTTTCACGTATCGTACGTTCTGTACTACGTCATGATCTGGTTCGGAAATTGCCGCAGATTGCTTCGTGTTCCCAAAGCTGCTGGAAGGTTCGAAATATGCTACTCAATCTAAATGCACAGCGGAATAGACGCCCGGAAACAAGTGGTACCATAAATGACATGCCTTGCGCTTCGTAACAGATAATATCGGGCGAGTGAGCTCTGCATGTTGGGTAGACTCAGATCCGTTAGGGGCAGCATGTCTGGCGCAACGATTGAATCTATTAGATTGGGTGCCCGTTTGCCCACTTGCCCGGGATCTGGTTAGCCGACATCGTACCTCACTCTTGATCTTCGGAATAACTTCAACGCTGGCTTTCAATTCGGGAGGGTAGCTCGGATCTTCAAGGACTTTACCAAGGTAAGAAAGGACTGTAATTCTCGCCACAAAGCCGACTATCGTAGGGATTTATTATCACTCACCTGGAACGCCTCAGAATCTGCGCTCATCTATCCTGAACAGGTACTATGACTACGCCCTAGGCCATCGAGTACTTTACGCTCGGGCTCAGAGATACTACGTAGCGATAGGTGTCGAATAAGATAGGGGTTACCGATAGGGGAATACGTCGATTAATCCAAGCTTAGGCCAGGAAAGAGAAAAATGGGATTTGCGCCCAAGGCTCGTGCTAGGTTTGCTTATCAGGGTTGCAAGCACCTTGACACAGCTAAGCGCTAAACTGTCAAAGCTCGAATGGCAGTAGCGATTAAAATTCAGCACGGGCTAGACACGATTTTAGGCTACCATGGCTCCTGAGTCTTGCAGCGTCCCTACAGAGAGCAAGACCCATAGGGAGGCTGGAGGTCGATAGGCAAGATAACAGGCTCGATAGACCGGTAGCCCCAAGCAGGAGGTTAATTCGCGTGATTAATTTAGAGACAGAGATCAAGGAAGATTCGTTGTATTCTTGTCAAAAAACAACTGGTCGACACTAGAGCGATAGGCACGGTAGTTGAGTGCGGATTACGGCTAAGAGATACGGTCCTTAACAGAGTTGAAAAGCAAGGCAAGTATTAGCTTCATATCTCAGCGCCTTCGTAGCTGTGATCTAGTCGACGCCAAAGCAGAATCCGATAAAACTACCCAGGGGTTACGCGTCGAGGTTCACAAGGGGATCCAATAGAGGCGAACTACAGCGGGTCTAGAAATTTTGGTTACGCAGGCAATTCAGGCATCGATGGGCGCCATGAGCATGAATATTCACGAGGGATTGCGCCAGGAACCGTTGGGTCGTCGTGGTTGAGCGTAACGGTCAGCGACACAGTTGGACCGAAAGAATTTGAAATCCGTTACAGGTATACCGCGTGGCTAGTGGCCAATTCGTAATTTGGCTCCGATAAAAACATGGAGCTATGTAATTATCGCATCCATGATCACAACGGTATGTCATTCAAGTAGCGGGGTGCTAGGATCAAATATTTTAATTCCACAATACATCTGATTGTACGCATCAAGACCCGAAAGGATACTATCGACGGGGGGCCATCAGTCTTACAGTTCAGACTATAAAGAATATACTCACTTGAACAGGTGGAGGAGGAGCGGCTTCATCCCCTCCCGCCGGAGCCGGGCCACTCGCCGCTGGAACCGCTTCGCCTTCTCCTGGGGCAGCAGCAGGCGCTGGTGCCGGTGCACCAAACGGCTCGATCCAGGTAACTTCCTCGCCTTCCTTCTTATCGACCAGCATCACAATCCATCCGCCGCCCCGTTCAACAGGCCGTACGGGCTGGAATCTCCCCTCGGCTGGGAAACTTATAAATTGCAATTGGGCAGGTGTTACTCGAGAGAGGTTGGACAGCGTTTCCGACGTTGCAACGCGCTTGCTCGGCGTAGGTGTGGGCGCTGATTCGGTCTGAGCATCAGCAGGCGCTGGCTCGTCGACTTTCATCTCGGTATCTTGTGCTGGCTTTTCCGCGGGAGGATCGTCCTATGTAGTGACGATAATATTAATAAAGATTCAGGCACTGCAAATATAGCACGTACTGTCTCCATAGATTCATCCGCAGCCGCCTTTTCCTTCTCTTTTGTCCGCTCGCGAGCCTTGGCCTTGGCTGTGGTCGACAACACAGCCGTCGCGACTTTCTCGACTGTTTCCTTGGTCGGGGGCTTGACAGGCGCAGGATACGCGAATAGGGCTGGCCGAGCGTTGGAAACAAACTCGAATGCGGGCGTCTGCAATGATAATTAGTGATTATGCGATGTATAGCTGAGAAAGACGCACCTTGAGCTCCTCGGTGAGTCCAATAATACCAGTAGGCTCAAACGCCAGGCAAGCACAATGCGCCAGCGGATACCAATACCAAAACTGGCAGAACAGTACCATCCCGACGATCGCACTCATGTTCCCGCTCCCAGTCCTACTCATAAGCGAGATGCTCACGTTGCGCCCGCCAGCGTCGATAAAGCCCTGGCCGAGCGCCGCACCGAATCGGGCCATCGGGTCCTCATGCTTATCCGTGATGATTTTATGGTAGAGTGCGCGAGTCGTGGAGAGCGAGGGAGACGAGGCTTCGGATTGTTGGACGAGAATCATGCCGAGGGAGATGAATGCGCCTTGGCGAACAAAATCGACCGGGTCTTTGGTCATGGGCTGTAGGAGATCGATCGCGTCTTGTAACCCCGTTCCGGCACATGCCAAACCAAGAGCAAGCGTTGCTCCACACCTAGGGGACAATATTAGCTTCCACCAAAGTACAGCTTTGCCCAGTACGAACCTGACGTGAGGATTGTAGCTCTCACTCAAAAGCTGAACAATCCTTGGGACTTGGGAAGGGTTCTTGAACAGGAGGAAAGCGAGAGAAGTAACGGCCGCGCGTCGTACATCGTCCGAGGTATCAGAGACGGCTACGTGCAGCAGTTTCCTGACCGCACGCGAGTCGCCCGTACCAGCATACGCCAGCGCGAGAGTGTATACTCCGCCGTATCGGAGTAGTGGGTCCTAAACCGCGAATATTAGTGACGTTCCGAGCAAATATCGTCAATGATCACCTTCTCCTTAAGCGCTGTATCAATAACTGCATCTGCAGACTCTTGGCGACCGTAGTATAGGAATGCAACGCCGATAGCAAGACCGCGAATAATCTTCTCATGCTGGGTCTCGTGCGCATATGTAAGCATCTCGTCGGTGGCCTTTGCTGACCCGGAGCCTAGCATGACGAGACCCATTGCGTATGCAGCGGCCTCGGACGCGACGGCGCTGTCGGTAAATAGGATTTCCTTGAGGTCTTCGTATGCATCTAATAACCATACATCAGTCCGAATGCTAAAAGATTTTAATTTCAATAACCCACCCTCTGAGCGGCTTGACATCCCGGCGATACCGAGCCCAAGCGCAGCTCCGTGTTGTACGACCTCGCCACCCGCGGCCTGCCTAACCTTCTCCCTCAAGAACCCCTCGACCTCGTTCCCTCGTCCGGCATGAACGAGCCCCAATGCAAACAATGCACCTCCCTCGCTATACGGACTCGACCCCGCGCCGTTGGCTGCACCTGGTAGATACGGCCCCAATAGCTCCATCGCCTGCGCGACATTCCCTTTGTGGATCACGCCAAACGCCCCGGTCGCGCTGAATTTAGACCAGTTACTCGCACGCCCGAGCCAATCGAGGTTGTTCCGCAGGAATATGTCGCTCGTCGTCCCAGCATGCATAAAAGCATTGCTCAAGGTCAGCGCGTTGTGGTATACACTGGAACGATGTTCCAATGCATCCTTTGTGTTCTTGAGAATCAGCAGGTCGACCTTGTTATTCCGTTGCAAAAAGTCGAGCTTGAGCCGAACCGAGTCGGACCCAGAGAGGATCTGGCGAACGAGGACATAATCCTCAGACGAGGGTAAAGACGTAGCTACGACACGGAGAAAGTCCTGCGTGCAACCTTCGACAAGGTCAAAGGCAAGCTGGCAAGCAAGGAGACGGTTGGTCTTATCCCCGCTCTCGATGAGCTTTTGGAACAATGGGGTCGTGACAGAGGCGGTTTCGAGGGCGACATGAAGACGTGTGAGAGCGAGGGTGTATTGGGCGCCGAGTTTGGGAAGGGGGAATAGTGGACAGAGATGGTGTAGAACCCGGTTTCGGGTAGCCAGGTTAAAGCCAACATCAAGCACAGCATCCATCGCATAGGAGAGTAGGTCGGTATCCTTGGTATACTCGAAGACGCGCGTGACAATATCCAACCTAGACGACTCGAGAGCAATTCCAAGTGCTTGGCGAACATCTCCCCCCTCGATTGAGACTGTGAAAATGCGTTCGATAATTGCACGCAAGCGTGGGTCTATCTTGTCGGAGTCTGCGCCGGAATTGGGGAGGGTAGATGGGTCGGTAGTGGAGGCAAAGGCAACCCGTTGGTCTATGTACCTGTCGATGGCGTTTGCTGGGAGGGGGGTCAGCGTACGAGCAGAAAGAGTGCATACTATACTCACAAACAATCGTTTCGACATATTCCTCTGACCCTTCCAGCTTCCGTTCCGCTTCGAAAGCCGCACCAGCTCGCAGAGCGAAGGACAAGGCGTCGTCATATTGTCCAAGATAATAATAGACCTTGCTCGCAACAAGAGCAGCCGTTTCGCGCGCCTGGTTAGACAGCTCCTGTGATTCAGATAGAGTTTCGCTAAAGTTGGGCCATACGATTAGCATATTGAGCCAGAGACGCGTAAATGCTCACATGGTGGATACATCTTCCGAAATTTCCGCCCAAAAGTCGGGGACAAGTCCGTTGAGCTTCAGGATAGCATGTTGCTTGAGTAGAGGCTCAGGTTCCGCTAGCAACGCAAGAACACCGCTTGCCGACGTCTGGGGCTGCGCGACCATGTCGAGGATGAGTTACCGTGCTTGAACGCGTCAGCTAAGGGACCCTGATTAGATAAGGTCATCCCGGCGCTTAAATCAAGCTCAACGTGCGCGACATCTCGTGCAATCTAAGCACTGTTCGAAAGGTGGTTTGGTACGTACCGACCAATACCTGAAGCAGTCGCATAAATGAGCTATTATCGTCCAATAATTTGCTGACTGTTCGCGCATATAGCGAGTCAACTGCGCACACGACGGCTGTAGGGAAAGTACGGCAAGCTTGTGTCATTTTCGTGCAGAGGGCGTATAAGTTCCACATGACTCAATCGATTGGTTCAAAACTATTCATCATTGTACCACCGCCTTCTTCTCTTCGTTAGGTTCGCGACCCGTGTCAGAGTGTGCGTCTCCACGTTCTTCACGGCTACGCAAACTTTCGCTGCTTCGCCCCATCTTGTCCTCCCGCATGGACCGCTTGTGCAAAAATTGTGCAACCCAACCGATAAGGACTGAAACGATGCTGATCGGGATAGTTGAGATCATCCCGCGTCGGTAGCGTGGTGCGCTGGATACCGGCCAAATGAGGAGGATCCACCACGCCGTAAAGGCATTGCTGCGAATTACAGGTTAGGGGGCATGACTAAAGCACGCATAAAGGCACGTGAACACCCCTCCATAGGTTCATCGAGTAGAGGATGACTGGAATAGGGCTTTGAGAGCGGCAACGCAGAGCTAGACGATTTCACTCACACGATCGCTCAAGGTCCGTTCGGGATACCTCATTTGCCCTACGAAATTGTGCAGTTAGGCCCGCCTCTAAAGCAAATTGAGCCACCCACCAAGCAAAATTGGAGCCTTGACCCGCATATCCGCATCCACCGAGGTCTACGCTCTCGCTCAATAAACCCCAGCACACCACACGAAGATGATGACTTACAAAACGCGAAGTACTCTACAAAAGCCAGCGCTCAGATCACTTCATGAGCTCTCACAAAACAATCACTTACTGGCACCCAATGGAATATCCCATACAAGTAACATTATGCTTGATATCAAGAGCGCAACGCCCATGAATATGTTCACGCGCCACCTCTTTCCCCAGATATCCGTCGCAAGTCCCGCAAGGATCGTGGTAAAGATCGCAACTGCAATCAACCCAAGCGCATAGTAGCTGTTTCGTGGCGGCCCCACAATCCCGGCCTGGGTCAGCCAAACCGAAACAATTCCGTTTGTCCCGTATCTTAATTATTCCGTTAGCAAAGTGCAAGAGTAAGATGTGAACGAACGCACGCTTCGAGCTGTGAAGTAACAACAAACAACAATGAGAACATCCAATATCGCCATCCCATGAATATGTTTTTCACTGCGTTTTTGTCAAACTTGGCCTTTGGCCGCAGGGAGATTCGCGACCGAGCGAGCTCTCGGTCCTCGGGAGTAAGGTAAAAAGCTTTGGTCGTCTTGGGGGTGTCGGGAAATACGAGAGCGCCATAGAGTGCTATCGCAATTGCTATGACGCCGTCTTGATATCATGGGTCAGGATGCATCGTTAACATCTCTAGGGTGAATGCTGCCCTACCGATTATGAATGTCCACTGCCACCCAGATTTCCCTAGGTTTCCGTTCAGACTTGAATAAATCGCTCCTTGCATAAATCCCGAGAAAAGTGACCCGATTTGCGCAAAGCAAGCGAATAGAGCCGAGCCTAGACAATGTCCAATTCAGTCATCCCGTGAATTCGCATTGTTCGGGATGACGTCACGCACGTTTACCGAGTTCCGAGTCTTTATACCAAGATCCTAATAGCCAGTGTGCACCAGAGAACTGGGGGTCAAGGAAATAAGCCCGGGAGTACGATGGGAGGACACATGCGTACCGTACTGCTTTCAGCGAGCGCTTGTAAGAATCGGACCGCGTACAACTGTCCGGGTGTTTTGACGGCGGAAAGCGCACAGCTCAGAGAGCCCCATATACTAAACATAGTGTAAACGAGGCGTCGATAAATTCGACCGAACGCTTACCATCCCATTAGTGGGAACCAAAACCTGTAAGGAATTTGGTAAGAAAGGTTCGATTAGGGGTAGAAGTGTGTTATCGCACCTGGCGGGTAAGTATTGGATCGCAAAGCTATGCGGGATTTGTCCGACAGTGTAGCTGAGGGAGCCGGATCAAACAAGGCTACTTAGTAAAGGTCCTTGTGTGGGTACGCACCCAATTGTGAATACTGTCGTCGCTAAAGTATAGTCATTCCCTACGAGCCCGACAGCCTCTTTCATCCTATAGCACAATAATGGTTGCTTGAAAACACTCCTTCGTACGAAAGGAGATTATATACCCTGAGACGTAAGCAAACTGCAAGTTCGAGCGGTTCAAATAGTTACTCCAGTACACTAGGCATAGGAATGAGAGAACGAAGGTATCGATTTTAGCTAGAAGTCGTCGTTCTGCTTTGCTCTCAGGAGAGGCGCCCAAGAGAGCGGTTTTGATTGACCCAAGCACAGTCATGAGATGGGTCGTTACTAGGAATCGAATATAACTTATTTAATGGTGGAAGTCGACGGGGGTAGAGCAGCGGCCGACCGAGGCTGGGAGAGTCGGTGTACGTGCGAAAGCGGTGTTATAAGCCGAGGACTAGAGCTTCATATCAAGGGAGACAAGCTGTTAGGGCACGCAGGGCTTATCTTGCCTAGGAAGCGTTTGGGCCCAGTGGTGGAGAGTTCAAGAATAGATGCCTTGCATTTGAAATCACAAGGTGGTCATTTCTATTACGTACACATACATGATAAACAAACTCCCCATAGGCCAACACCACGCTCAGCTCGGTATACGCGCAGGAAGTGGTGGTAGGGACGGGTGATGTGGTGATGTACGAGCTGGCATACAAACCTATTTTAAAGGAAACGACTGGCTACTAGCGGTGCACAAGGTTTAAGGTTGGGACCGTCGTCTCGGGTTGAACTGGAACTAAAGCGTAGAACTAGTACACCCATGAAGCATTCGGCCAAGCGAAAGCGTTTTATTACACGTCGAGATTCACAGTTTCCACAGAACTACTCGTCCTTCACAGACATATCTTTTTGAACCTGGAATTCCGCGAGAGTTGGGTTAGCACCGGGTATCTGAAAGAATTTTGTAGATAAACGCTCACCTCAGAGTTCCAGAACAAGCTATTCATACCCCAGGGGAACGGCTTATCGCGTTTGTTGAGGTAAGGGTATGCAGGTGTCTCCGGCCGTACGCCGCCATTCTCGTGCTTGACGTGCTCGGTGTGCTCGTGGTGGGCATCCTCCGCTTTCTTCACCCAAGCACCGCCTACGAGGACTACACGAAACCCACTCAGCAAGGGTATTCCTTATCATCGGGTGGTTCGCACGTACTGACAGGGAAACATACGTAGAAGCTAAAATTGACTATAAGGACTCCCGTAAAGCACGACAAGAGGAGGGGGCGTACCTGATCTTGCGCCAGAGCTCAGTGGTCTCTGTGGCCAGCCAAGGTGTAGATCAGCCAATGGCGATCTCAGGGGATGGAGAGTAACGTACCGGCGGCATGAGCTTTGACGGCCGCACGCTGGGCAAGGTAGTCTCCACCATCGGTAGCAGTGGCAAACGTGCGTCCGCTGCGGCGGGCAACGCGTGCGAGGGCAAGGGAGCGGGTGAGCGACATCGAGTGTGACGAAGGTGAGAGTGCACCGGAACACTTCGGGTGGTCGGGCGGTTATTTGTTCCACGGGCGTTGCCGAAGCGCCGGGCGGCCAGCCACCTCATTCGCTCCACGACATGTAAGTTTGGCTCGTTTTCCGTTCCGAGCTTGCACTCATCAACTACCCTAGGGGACACGGTGCAAATGACAAGTGAGTGCTACATATGCTCGCGTATCGCTATGTACTCACGTCCTATCTAGATTATATATTACCCACTCCGAACACGCCGGCCTAGTTGGCGGTCAGCATTCTGCATCTTCACGCGGTCACAGGGCGTATGTACACTAGTCTAAATGCCTAAGTTTCTACTGATATTCGACTTTGTCAAGCAAGCAAGAAGCCCCTCACCCCGGCTCTCGAACGCCATTCGACTGCTGTGCGCTCTCTTTCCAGCCTTTCGAATTCCCCGTGTGTGCACGGAATGCAGACGGCACTGGCACCGTGTTTGATTTGACGAATATTATACCCTGGCTCAAGTGAGTCACTTGACACGTCTTTTGGACTCCTAGACTAATCGGCCATAGGGAACACAACAACACACACCCTCATACCGGCGAACCTTTACAACCCTCATCGCTAATAAAGCTTCACTATGGGAAGAATTCGAGTGGCGGTCTCATCGGTTCGTTCCGACTTGCTCCGTGCATACCTGATCTTATGTTCTCCATAGACCCAATCACCATGAAACCGCTGTCCGAGCATTCTCATGTTGTGGCGATTGCGACAACTGGCAACGTTTTTCTCGCCGACTCGGTCTCTAAATTCGCTGGCGGTCGAGACCTCGTCGCAGATGTCTCTTTCAAAAAGTATGTACAGCCTTTTCATCGTCGTCTGGCCTTGCATAACCCAACGCTTGCAGAGACGACGTCATTACGCTGCAAGATCCTCACAGGATAACGACGCTATCTATCGCCGCGCCCCTTCCTGTTCCCAATGTCCCTGCCCCCGCCAAACCAGAAGAGCCAGTAGTACCAAGTAAAGCACCAGCAAAGCCGGTGAGTAGTTCGCCAATACCGCTATAGTAACAAACCAACCCCAATCCTTAGGCCACTGAATCGACGGACGCGGAGAAAAAGGTGGTGGTACCCGCAGTGGTCAAAGCCAAAGCTCAACCTTGTGAGTATATTAGTCGGTTATTATATACAGGCGACTGATATTTACGCCCAAGACAACGTTTCACCTTACGCATCCGGCTACACGGGCGCGTCGCTCACTAGCACCTCGATGGACCCAATGACGAAATCTGATGCCGCAATGTTTGACGAGGTATGTAGATCGAGATCAGTATTATTCCTCATTGCTCACGCCCCACGATAGGAAGAACTCATGTTCGATGATATGGCCAAAGAACGACCGTCGAAAAAACAAAACAAAAACCTCGCATCGAGGCGGGCATACGTTCGTATGGTGACCAACCTAGGCGGTTCGCTCAACCTAGAGCTGTTCTGCGAAAAGGTGAGTAACACCTTCTCGGGCGTAGACTCGATTCTTATTCTGTGAGTTACAGGCGCCCAAAACATGTTACAACTTTATCATGTTAGCTAAAGAGGGCAAATACGACAACTGCCCCTTCCACCGTCTCATCCCTGGCTTTATGGTATGATCCATTCCCCCGTTGCTCATTCCCCGGACTTACAGTCAATTCTAGATCCAAGGCGGAGACCCTACGGGTACTGGGACTGGTGGTCAATCGCACTGGGGTACACCATTCCGTGACGAGTTTGATATGCCAAAAGCGGAAAAGCACGACGAACGAGGGATGTTGAGTATGGCCAACAAAGGAATGAATTCGAACGGGTATGCAATCCCAGCTCTGACCGTCTGGTGTGATGATTCGTTAACCCATCCACAGCTCGCAGTTCTTCATTACCTTTAAAGCCACTCCGCATCTAAACGGGAAGCATACCGGTGCGTTTCGCAAACACTTGTCTTCCTAGGTTAGCTAATAATAGGATCGCTAGTATTCGGCAAACTGGTAGGCGGCGAAGATGTGCTTGATGCAATGGAATCGGTCCCGCGAGTCCCGGGAACCGATAAACCCGCCAAGCCGATCAAGATCACCGAAGTCATTATGTGTGTTGATCCCTTTTCCTCCCACCCTGGTCTAACTCCTTGATTTTAGATACCAAGATCCATTCGAGGAATACAAAAAACGACTCGCTCGTAAACTCGAGCGACAGGCCGAGGGCGCGGACCCGAAAAAGCGCCGTGCGGATACGTTGGAGGATGGGATGAACTGGTTTGGCCAGCGTATCGGGGAGGTCGGAGCCAAGGACAGCTCGCCCGCGGGAGCCGGTGTCGGTAAATACCTGACGCTCGGCACACCTCTGCCTCAGCCGACCGCCAGCGCGAAGTCAGAAGTTGGCGTAGCCGGCGAGGGAAAAAAGAAACGCAAACTCGGGTTTGGGAATTTCGATAATTGGTAGCTATGTCTCCGGGATGTGCCCTTCTTCCCTAATATCATGTGCTCTCGTGCTATACATTCTTCAAGGACTCGCTTGGGTGAATCATACGCTCCCATGAACTACACGGTGCGAGGATCCAGCGACATTAATGACTGAGCGGGAGAATTAAGCCCATCTAGTTTTGTCCCAGTGTCTAATCAACGCCACGGCGTAATATACATTATTCGGTATCTATAAATCAGGAAAGAAAGACAGGACTAATCGTGAGACACCGCTCGACAAGGGTGCCAAGCGACCGAACAACGTTATCCCAGGTCTTGGCCAGAAAATCAGCCGGGTATGCAGGTCGGGTGTGGGATCGGCTGGATAACAACCACTACGCCGCCAATGCCACACGAGGCTCTGATTCTCGCGCCGGCTCTTCCCTCTCTGGTTCTGTATACGATATTAGTTTAATAGTATACTTTTCCATAAACCGCTGACCTGTTGGTTCCTTGGCAGGGACCGAAGGGAGCTCCACCCGCTCAGTGCCAGCTGGCTCATGTATTGGCTGTGGGAATCGAGCAACGTGAATAACCCAGTATGCCAGTGAACGCCTGAGTAATACGCACCGCAGTGCCAATCGCCTCGGCCTGTAGTTGTGCAAGCTCCTTCTGTACGGCCTCTTCCTCGTCGACGGTCATTCGGCTGGTAAGCATTTGGTCGATTTCCTGTACGTCAGCTTGTCCGTGAGCGAAATGATAACCAAAGTTGCATTCCAAGCGTACGTTCTGGTATGCTACGGCCTCGGCCGTCTCCTCCATCAGCTTTTCGACATCCTCCAGGCTCATCTCGGCGTGGATGCTCTTGAGCACTTTGTTTCCCTGTTGGAGCCCGAAAAGGATATCCTTCTCCAACAGTGCAAACTCTATCGAAGATACCTACTCGGAGGAAATAACGATTGTATTAGACCGAACTTGCTTTCATAGTGTAGAAATTACGCACCAGGTTCTCCAGGGTTTCCAGCTGTCCCTCCGTCTTCTGCAGCATGCTCTCCTGGTACTTTCGCCTTCGTAACGCCAACAGTGCGACCCGTTCGTTGCCGTTAGCAAGAGATTCCTTGGCTATCGCGTGCTCCCGATCCAACACTGTCTGAATCTAAAGCCATTCCTCGTTAGACCGCGAGTGCGAAACAAAAGTGCAAGTCATACTCGCCGCCGATAACGCTTGAGTTCATCCCGTTGGTTCTTGATGCTACGACAGGTATGAGAAAAACGGAATAAAATCTCGATGAACTTACTCGACGATAGCTCTATCTTGGGCTGATATTTTGGGGACTGACTGGTTGCCACCCATCGTCTCTTGATTGTCAGCACAGAATATCAATAGAGTCAAGTTAATTCTAGTTGATCGATTTGCCCAGGTATACGCCAGATGTAGCCAGGTAGTTTAAATATCGAGAGTGATTAGGATGGATTTGTCAATTATGAACCAAGAGTTAACCCCAGTGGTGGACGAGAGCGGAAGGCGCTCGGTCCGGAGATGTGGGGAAACGGGATGACACAACATTTGGAAATTCGGTCGGCCTGGCGCTAACGCGACCCCGCCCAAGCTCCCATCCACAGCGCGCAGAGATTCTATTACAGCGATGCTCAAAACGATAGGACATTTTGCCACTCGGGTGCCCATCAAAAGTGACCTCATGAGACCGGATGAAAATCCGGGACCCCAGAGACTATATCCCACCCACACCATCGACAATTATCATGCCTGGTAACAGACGTTATATCCCCCCCGATGTAAAAGACCTGGTTGTTGACATGTACTATGACCGACACAAGACTGTTGCCGAAATCATGGATAGTACTGGGTTCAGCCACCAAACAATCTACCGCTGTATCAACAACTACTCGACAAAATCCGCTCGCGCACGTAAGCAATCACGAGCAGTCACGAGACAACGAGCGCGGCGAGCGCTGTCCCCTG
>WSLM01000235.1:0-22716 GCA_019677335.1 Ceratobasidium sp. UAMH 11750 | reverse complement strand
CTATAGCATTGCAAACGACATTAGAACCTCGCAGAGGCAGAACAGAGCAGAACGACCACTCCTTGAGCCAAGAACCACGGAATCAGAACAGGTCACGACAAAACACAAGTCATGCTGTGTTTCAGCAGGAATGAGCTGACATGGGAGTCAACAAACACAGTTGATGGATGTGTCATGAGGACGTGCTTATACACAGATGAGCAGAATCCAATGAGCATACTCACATGTCTCATGAACCATTTCCCAGTGAGCTATAGCTGAAATACAGGGGGCAAGCCCCTGAAAGCGCCACATGCACTAGTGAATCCCACCATGCAAATACTGCTCGCCCTTGTTGAACTGATGTGATTCACTCCTAGAAAACTATGTGCAAAAAGCTCAGCACATTTGGACCTGTTTTAGGGGGTAAAATGATGTGAGCCTACCACTGAGATCCAGATTGTATCCCTTAATTTCCTGTCCAGGCTCAGGGGGCAAAATTGGGGCCCTTCTGAGCCCATAGCAGCGCTCAGAGTAGCCAAATACCATGAACCTAGGGTGTGCAAGCACTCATATATGTGCATGAATATAGCTTTGGCTCTAAGGCTGTCGTTAGGGCTGAATAGCCACAAATGTCCATGGAGTGTGCAGTTCACATGGCTTGAGCCTAGCTGGTGATGAGATATGGACATATCTAGGGGTGTTCAGTCATTCCAAATCCATTGAAACATGTGTAAAGACTCAAAAATCAAATCTTAGCCCTGTGGGTGGCTGGGTGCAGTCCAGGTTTGGCACCTGCTCAAAGTCCCTGAGCAAGTCATCTTCATTTGTCCTTGAGTGACCAGACCATCTCAGATGCTGAGTGGAGAGACCCAAGCCTTAAATTGTGTTCATTTTTGCAAGTTGCTCTGAGCTGAGACATCTTTTCTTTTCTTTCTTGGGCCCTTGCCCACCTTTGTGTTTCCAGCTTTGTGATGTGGTTTTTCTTCTTTCTGTTTATGATGTTGAAACATAAGGCCATGCCTTCACACAACAATACATATCAATTATAAACAAACAGAATTGCCTCCCAGGTGAAGTCCCACAAGATCCTGAGCCCACAATGCCAATTCTGGCCACAGAGATTGCAGCAATGATGGCTCAGTCCAGTAGGCACCTCTGGTTTTACCAGCATAGTGAGTGGTTGCATACAGCAGTAGAAACCAAGGGTAAACATCTTGTATCTATTGTTATGATTCAGCTCACAAAAACCAAGTTGTTTTGCCCAGGTTTGTCCTCTGTGAGGACCTTCAAAGAAGACCACCCCCAATCAAAGCTGGTCAGCCATGCAACAGCAAGTGGATTCATTGATGTTGATCTGATGGGCCTTGTATTCCAGTGGATGAAGGAGGATACATTCTTTTCATTTACCCCCCAAAGTATCTTCTGGAAGAAAATGTGGGATGTCCCCAACTTAGTAGCAATTTTAGCTCTAAACCCCTCCTGTTAGAGCCTGGATGGGGAGACTCTGGACACATATACATCAATTATGCCTCCAAGGTCCAATGTCAGCTGCCAAGGTTGAAGTGCAGACAGGTCAAAAAAACCAGAGTCTAGCCATTTGGACGAAGGGGGTGAAGCCAGCTCTGGCAAGCAATTGGGGGAGGAGTCGGAGGTGTGGATGAGTGTTACCCCTGTCCAGCACCCAGGTGCTGCCTCCATTCACCAGTGTATGCTCTGGATCACACCTGGTCAAGCAGAGTTATGTCTTTGAATGTTTTATAAAGTAGCTCTGTTTGACCCCCTAAAGCACAAGGATCCAGTTACTTACAGTGAACTGAGGGCTGCATTCCACAGTAAAAACCCACAGGCAATATCCAAACTCCTTTGCCATCATATTGGGACATTGATGCTGGATAAGCACATCAACAACCTTATTCACTGACTCCATTCCTGCTTTTTGCCCTCCTTTTTGAAGCCCATCACTGCCTGTGCAACTCTGAGGTCCCACCTCCAGTACTCTGGAATGTCTAGTCATCCATATTCATGTCTCATTTGATTGGTTTCAACTGACAGACTGAGATGCACTGAGATCAAGCAGGCATGGAGGGTGGCCTTGATCTCTTGTTTTTGGTTATGGATTTCAAGTAGTGATGTAACCTGGGCAGAGATGTGGGTTCCTCTTCCCACACCCCGGAACCAGCACCAAATCACTCTTCCCTTTCCCTGCCCTCTTCCTGCTCCTGGGAAGCAGGAACCAGGTGGGAACCTGCACTGAGGGGTTCAAAATTCTTGCAAAAATCCCAGCACACCCACTAGTGTTTCTCTCAAGAATTTACCTATTTTATTTTGTGTAGTTACACACTTGTGAGTTGCACTATGTGCTTTGGGTCTGCCAGGCTGAGTTTGGGTGACCTCAAATGTCACCAGATTGGAAACATAAAAATACCAACATATGCAGAAAATTTTCAGCTCTCGGAATATGCACTTTAAATCCTCTGAATAAATGTTTATGGCTCTGTGGTGTGCAAGTAATCTACCATGGGGAATTACCCCTGAAAAGCACCACAGGCACTAAGAGATCCCACCATCAGAATGTTGCTCCCTCGTGCTCATTGGGTGCACTGGGGATCAAATGGCCTATCTACCAGGTTTCAGGCTGGGGTTGTTATATCCCAAATGCAGTTATCACCAGATTTAGGCTCTCCAGTAGCAAGTTTATGAGTAAAATAAACAACAAGCATTTTGTACTAATCTGTATTTTTAGGTTGATTCATGTTAAAAATAACAGGTGTCTCCTTTTGGGATGTTCCAGGACCCAAAAAATTGAAATTATTGTGTTGATTTGCAGAAAAAATCATGTTGAAAGGAGCACACCACTGACTTTTGGGTCTTTGCATACTAAAATTTGGGCTATCACTCACACACTGTGGTACTCAAGCCCAAAAGTTACCCACTTGATACTAACATTATGTGCCAGCATAGTGGAACCTACTGACACTCTGCACACAATATTATGCTATGTCAGGACATGTATGCACTGTGCATGCACAATAGGAAACCAAATGAATGGAAGGAACCAGGTTTTGGGTAATGCTTGGACTTGGCCTGCACTCTTTATTTACTCTTAGTATGGTTCCTGTAGACTGGATCTATTTGTACAGTGCTCCACAAAATTGATTGTAAAAAACCTCCATTACGAATCCTCTCTATGCTTACATAAGCTCAAGTCTTGGTCAGCTGGAGCCTTGCTTCTTGGCTACAGTTTGCAAGTTGTTTGGTTTTATTTGGTACAGTTGTTGCTGAGCTATGGCCCAGACAGTGAATCAGTTTTTACAATCAATTTTGTGGCAGCCTACCCAGCAAATGGTGCCTGGTCAGTGAACAAGCATGCAAGAGCCCAGACAGCTTGCATCAGTGCCTGGTGAGAGTGCTACCTTGGCTGCATCTGTGTGCCAAATTGTGGCCACACTGCTTCCAATGCTGTGCCAGCATGTGCAGCACAATCTGGTACCCTGAGGAAACAACAATCATGCCCGGAACAGTCTTACAAGAGAAGCCATTTCTCTGAGTTTCTCACCAACATCTTCAATCCTCCTCAAGCTCCTAGTGGTGGGGGTACCGTGGCTACAACTGGGCACAACATTCTGATTGAACTTGCTCTTAAAACAGCACTCCAAGTCCTTTCTGGGGAGCTTGAGTCTCTCCTTGGCATTTCTCATGTCACAAAAGCGACAGTCTCTGACTGGAATCAGCAGTCTGGAGACACTTCAGATTCAATTGCAAAGGAGATGGAGACTTGCTGCCCACGCCTCTGGAAGATGCTGGCGACGCTTGCTGGGGACTTGGTGCCCAACAATCTGAACTTAGTAGTGAGGCTAGTGAGCTAGACAACGAACCTGAAGTGAGCCTAGATGGTGCCAAGAGTGTTATAAAACCTCACCCACACTTTGTGAGTGTCTTTATTCTGTTGCTTGTCCATTCTGATGTTGCGTACAGGGAACAATCCTGTGCATTTCCTCACTCGCTTTTTGTTCTAGTAGGCGTAATAACAAGCTACAAACATGGTTAGCAATCTATGCACATGCTAAATGCACTGACAAGTTTGTGCACAACTTGCTGCATCAAGCTGCTTGAATGGTTCCATCAGCGCGGAGGGGAAGCATGGGTAGAGAATTGCCCTTCAGTGGTTTTGTGATGTGCTGGAGAGGACATCACTCTAGCGTAGGGGGGGCATGGCTCTGGGGTTGTGCGGGTGGGTGGGGGTTACTTGGTTCTCCTTGCGCCAGTTTCACTGAGGCCTTTTATACACTGGCTTCAGTGCTGGTGTGTCTTGTTTGTTGCAGTCTCTGAGTCAACAGGCTGTAGCTTGTAGCCAATAGACATGGGAGCATTGGGGTCCCTGTCACCCAAGTCATCCAGCAAGTCATGCATGTCTTTGAATTTCTCTGCTCACTCTCTGGTGTCCTCCAGTGGGTCGTACCCCTCCCAGTGTATTTGGTAATATAAGCCATTCTTTCTTTGGTGTCAGCTCACAATGTGATCAATTTGATATTGCTCCTTGCCCTCCAGGGTAATGATTGGCAGCGGATTGGCCTGGGGGCTGTGAAAGTCCAGGTCTTCCTTGAATGGCAAGAGAAGGCTGGTGTGGAACATGTTGTGCACTTTCATTGTTTTGGGGAGGTCTAGGCAATAGGTGTGTGGGGATATGATGTCCACCATGGTGAAGGGACCTCCCTTTCTATTGTCCAACTTTTTGCAGGATCTGTTAGTCCTGACATTTGTGAGCAGTAGCCACACCTTGTCCCCTGTCTGGAATTTGGCTGTGATTGGGGTTTCCATGTGGTGCAGTTCCATACACACATGTGCCTTGTCCCATATTCTAGTCATGGTCTTGAACAGCACATCGGCTGCTGGGATTACTCTCCCACTATTAGTCAGCACTTCGACGCTGTTCCAATGCAGGTGTCTTCCATATACTATCTGAAAAGGGGTCATTCCTGTGGTGGTGTTCTTGTGGTTATTGTGGCAAAATTCAGCAATAGGTAGCCACTTGGCCCAATTGTCCTGTCGGTAATTGCAAAAGCTGTGCAGGAATTCTTCCACCCATTGATTGGTTTGTTCCAACAGCACATTGGTTTTGGGGTGAAAAGCTGTGGAGTAGTGGGGTTCTGTACCAAGCTTTTGGTAGAGCGCCCACAAGAATTGGCTATTGAAGGTTGGCCCCCTGTCAGAGACGGTCGTCTTGGGGGTCCCTTGTAGATACCATATCTCCCTGATGAATATATTGGTCAATCCCTCAGCATTGGTGGCTTCATGGCATGGAATGAAGTGTGCTTGTCATGAGAATCTGTCCACGATGGTCAGGATACTGTCATACCCTCCTGGCCGCAGTAGCTTGACTATGAAGTCATCGGCAATGTCTTCCCATGGTGCCTCGGACAGGGGTAGTGGTTTTAATGGCATACTCTGCGCATACTGTTTGGCCCGGCCACAGACTTTGCAAGCATCGACATGGCTATTTACCTGCTTTGTCATTCCTGGCCAGTAGTATGTTTGCAAGAGCAGCTCTGCTGTCCTGCTGCGCCCCTGGTGGCTGGCAACCAGGGAGTCATGGTGCTGTTTCAGTAGGTGAAGGCGTAGATCCTTATCCTCCGGTACAAATATCTGGCCATCATAGTGTAAAAGGTCATCTTCCCAGGAGTATCAGGCAAATTGTTTCCGTACTGATGTTGGAAGTT
This sequence comes from Ceratobasidium sp. UAMH 11750, assembly GCA_019677335.1. Taxonomy (NCBI): domain Eukaryota; kingdom Fungi; phylum Basidiomycota; class Agaricomycetes; order Cantharellales; family Ceratobasidiaceae; genus Ceratobasidium; species Ceratobasidium sp. UAMH 11750. Next base: position 17,017 of record WSLM01000235.1, on the reverse strand, counting down.
CATCCTTTCTCCTGGTACTTTTGATTAGGGCTGCAATTGACTTGTCCTCTTCCTGCGCCTCTCATATCTCCTGAATGATATCCACCACCATTTCAGCCTTAAAGCCTATGAATTTCTCAGCTGGTATCATGATCTGTGGATGGTTCGGCACATCATTATGGTTGTGGCACCTGGATAATGTATCGGGTTTGTTTGATAGCTTTCCCAGCAGTAGACAATTTGGAAGTGAAATGAGGACAGTATCATGTGCCACCTGGCATGTCTCCTGTTCCAGACCTGGGCTTTGTCCCGGAATTGAAGGTTTCAGTGGTCTGTGTATACCGTTACCAGAGTGTCAGTTCCTTCCAAGAAGAGTCTCCAAGCTCCAAAGCCTGTATGATTGCCAGTATCTCCTTATCATGCATATCATAATTTTGTTGCATAGGAGAGAAGCCTTCTGAGAGAAAGGCAATTGGGTGCATTCTTCCATCCTCTCCTCACTGGTTCATCACTGCTCCTATGGCCACTCTGGAGGCGTCGGTCTCCAGGAAATAGGGTTTCCTTGGGTCCGGATGGATGAGCACTGGGTCCCTTGAGATGGCCTCCTTAATCCTGTCAAAGGTGGCTTCTTCCTTCTTGCCCCAGGCCCACTTCTTGTCTTTTCAGGTTAACTCAGTCAGTGGTTTGGCGATTGAGCTGAAATTCTGCACAAATCTCCTGTAGAAGTTAGCGAATCCCAGAAAGGATTGTGGTTGTTTGACTGTGGTTGGGGCTTTCCAGTCCACTATTGCTTTGGTCTTTTCTTTCTCCATTGATACCCCTTTGGGGGAGATCACAAACTCGTAGTTGTGGTGTAGAACTTGCACTTGTGGGGTTTTAGGAATGGGTGGTGCTTTCTAATTGACCTGTTCAGTGTGTTCCTCTGGGCCTTCTGAACATATCAGGATATTGTCCATATACACAACCATGGTTACGTTGATGAGATCGTGGAATATATGATTCATGAACCTTTGGAAGGTGGCTGGGCCGTTCTTTACACCAAAGGGCATGACCAGGTATTTGAATAATCCTTCTTTTGTATGGAAGGCTGTTTTCCACTCGTCTCCTTCCTTAATTCAGATGTTATTGAAGCCCCACCTAATATCCATCTTGGTGAAGACCTTAGCATCCTTTAGCTTTTCTAGCAGGTTGGCTTGGATGGCCATCGGGAACTGGTCAGGCTTTGTTATTGCATTCAGTTTCCAGTAGTCCACAACCAACTGTAGTCCCCCATCAGCCTTATTAACGTAGAAGCATGGGGATGCTATTGGGGATTCACTTGGTCTAATTTTCCCATCTTTTAGTTCCTTATCTAGGTACTCCTTTAGTGCCTTAGACTCCGCCAGGGACATCAGGTATGTCTTTGCCAGTTTGGGTAGTTCAGCCCCTTCCATGAAGTTAATAGCACAATCATATGTGCGGTGTTCCGGTATTTCACTGAATCCTTCCTCCTGGAAGAGATCCTCAAATTCCTTGAATTCTGCTGGTATCTCTGGTACAACTGCTGCTGTTTTCACCATTATATAGACCTTGTACTGGATGGAAAGGTTCTTCCAGCCTATTATTAGGTTTGCCTCTTCAAGCCAGTCTTTTCCCAGTATGACCTCTGGGTCACCAAGCGGGATTATGTAGCACTGGCATCTGAAGGTTTTCCCTTCCACTTCAATATCAATATCCACCCTTTCTGATATTGTATCTTTGATTTCTTTCCTGTCTATCCCTATAACAGATTGCTTATGTCTCAGGGGGGTTGTTGTGATTCCATTGTCCCTTGCATATTGTGCATCAATGAAGTTCCTTGATGAGCCCAAATCTATGAGCATCTTGGCTGGATCCATGATTCCCCCAATCATCATGTATACCATGGATTGATTGTTTGCCTTTTTCAAGTAGTATACATACTGAGATTGTGGTTCACAACTGTGCTCCGACATGGGTATGGAGCAGAGCTGCCATGCAGGAATCCTGCATTCCGGCATCAAGGGAAACTCAATTGCATCAGACCCTATTTGTAAGCTAATGCCATTCAGTTTCCCTTGATGCAGGTATGCAGGATTCCTGCACAGCAGCACTGGTACAGAGGGGGTTTCTAGTTTTCCAATTCCGTGAGCCATTCCTCAATGTGCCCTTTGGGTTCTGGTGCCACTTTGCCACTAACTGGTTTATCCTCCTTCTTTTGGGGGCCAGGCATCCATACTCCCCTGCAGTCCTTCAGGACATGTCCTGGTTTTGCACATTTGAAGCACAATCCTTCTTTCAGGTGATGTTGTTTTTCATTGTCCAAAACCCTTACCGTGATTGTGGGCTTCTTCTTTCACACCAATGGATGCAAGGTTCCTGCTTGTGGGGTATTAGCTTGATGATCCTGGTTCAAGAAGGAGGGATTTGGGGCCCTGGGTATGAGCAGGTGAGCTTGTCTCACCAGCGCGGCGTGCATGAAGAACAGTTGTATCAGTGTGTATTGTGGTAAAAAGAACTAACTAACATCGTCACATGATGATGTACATACAGTACCTGACAAAACAGATCATAAAAACCATCATCACAGCTTACTGGCCTCCTGCAGAGCCTGTTTAATGCTTACATGAGCCATCATCTTGGTCCAGTATAGCTGTGCTTCTCAGCTACAATTTGCAAATTGTTTGGTTCCATTTGGTCCTGTAACCATGGAGATATGGTCTAGGAAGTGCAGGTGTTTTTATGATCAGTTTTGTTGCATGATGTCCAAGAAGAAACAATCAAGTCACCTAAGGACCAACAATGAATGCAAGGTCAGCTGAGCAGTATCAAAGTGACCATTGGTGGCTATCGTGTACACTGCAGAAATCATGTCCATGTCACCGAGCTGATCTGGGAGTTATGGTGTGGCCAATGACATGGGTTGCAAAATTCAATTGCTGGCATTTGGTGTTTGAGGACACCAGTCCATGTGAATGATTCCACTTTGCAGTAGGGTGTTGAAGTGACCTGATTCCAGCTGTGGGCATAACTAAGTTGTGCTGGACATATTTTGGGTTCAATTCCACACATTCATATCCTTGGAGTGGCAGCAGAAACCAGTAATGCTGGTCCTGCCTGGGACAGGGCAAGGCATGACACAGAAAAACCAGTTCTGCTGGATAGAGAAGCACAGGATGCTCATCCATGTGTAATTTGAACTTATTTGGTCACTCAGATCATTGATAAAATCCCAGATGACTGAAAAACAGTTATGCTGGATAGAGACGCACAGGATGCTCATCTATGTGTGATTTGAACTTATTTGGTCACTTGGATCATAACCAAATGTTTCAACAGGACATGGCTGCATGCATGGTTGCACATCCCCTCCATGTTATGTGCAATGCACAGTGATTGAGCCTTCTATGCCAGGGCACTTAGAGCTTGGCCAGGGTGAGGCACTCCAAGGAGCACAGCATCACAAAGTCAAAATGATTCCTGTGGTTCAGCCACACGTATCCAGAATATGGCCAGCATAGTGGAAAAATCATCACAGGTATTGCAGTCATCTGGGATTTTATCAATGATCTGAGTGACCAAATAAGTTCAAATCACACATGGATGAGCATCCTGTGCTTCTCTATCCAGCAGAACTGGTTTTTCTGTGTCATGCCTTGCCCTGTCCCAGGCAGGACCAGCATTACTGGTTTCTGCTGCCACTCCAAGGATATGAATGTGTGGAATTGAACCCAAAATATGTCCAGCACAACTTAGTTATGCCCACAGCTGGAATCAGGTCACTTCAACACCCTACTGCAAAGTGGAATCATTCACATGGACTGGTGTCCTCAAACACCAAATGCCAGCAATTGAATTTTGCAACCCATGTCATTGGCCACACCATAACTCCCAGATCAGCTCGGTGACATGGACATGATTTCTGTAGTGTACACGATAGCCACCAATGGCCACTTTGATACTGCTCAGCTGACCTTGCATTCATTGTTGGTCCTTATGTGACTTGATTGTTGCTTCTCAGACATCATGCAACAAAACTGATCATAAAAACACCAGCACTTTCCAGACCATATCTACATGGTTAAGGAACCAAACATAACCAAACAGATTGCAAATTGTAGCTGAAAAGCACAGCTATGCTGGACCAAGACAATAGCTTATGTAAGCATTGAGCAGGCTCTGCAGGAAGCCAGCAAGCCGTGATGATGGTTTTTACGATTGGTTTTGTGAGGTACTGTAGATATGCCTACAGCTGGAGCCAGATCACTTCAATGCCCAACTGGGAAGTGGAATCATTCACATGGACTGCTGTCCTCAAACATCATACGCCAACAATTGAATTTTGCAACCCATCTCATTGGCCACACCATAACTCCCTGATCAAGTCAGTGACATGGACATGATTTGTGCAGTGTACATGATGGCCACCAATGGTCACTTTGATACTGCTCAGCTGACCTTGCATTCATTGTTGGTCCTTAGGTGACTTGATCGTTTCTTCTTGGACATCATGCAACAAAACTGATCATAAAAACACCTGCACTTCCTAGACCATATCTCCATGGTTACAGGACCAAATGGAACCAAACAATTTGCAAATTGTAGCTGAGAAGCACAGCTATACTGGACCAAGATGATGGCTCATGTAAGCATTAAACAGGCTCTGCAGGAGGCCAGTAAGCTGTGATGATGGTTTTTATGATCTGTTTTGTCAGGTACTGTATGTACATCATCATGTGACAATGTTAGTTAGTTCTTTTTACCACAATACACACTGATACAACTGTTCTTCATGTGTGCAGCACTGGTGAGTCAAGCTCATCCACTCACACACACTTGTTACCAAGGTCCACATGACCTTACACTTCTTTGAATGGCCTCGCAGTAGTGTGATACAGCTGGAAACACTTGTCAAGTCTTGTATCTACAAGTACCTCTGCTAACATGGCCACCCCAAACTGCGGAGGAAGGAACTCCCATTTGGCACACGGCCGCTCTCACCAATAGAGCGCCGGGAGCATCGGGTGTGAGAGAGGAGCAGCCCCTGGGGGCGCAGCACCACTCTCAATTGGACAGAGCATGTCTGTTCCCACCTCCACAGCAATGGGAAGCATTGCAGGAACACCATCATGAGGTGGCGCGTTCAACCTGCTGGTGGCAGACTCAATCCCTGCCAGCCCAGCACCCAGGCCAGTTCCAGTGACTGACTTGGAGCTGCTGGTTGTCATAAGCACAGGCAATGCCTTGGTGGCAGAAGATAAAGGAAAGAAATGGGCCTCTCCGGGCCCTCAAGGATCACCACTCACAAGGTGAGCCAACGGATGTACGAGGAGCGAATCCTCCCCTCGCTCAAACAGCAGGGCAAGTTGCTGGTGGTGCAACAATGCCAATTAGAAGACATCACAGCCCTGCTGCAAGAACTGTTATGTGGCCAGCGAGAGCCCAAACCTGAGCCAGAAGAAGACCACCAATTGTACAGGTCAACATTCCGCTCGTCGCTAACCCCTCACATGGAACCCACCTGCTGAACAGAGGTGAATATCCCACAGGTATCGAGCGAGGAAGAAGGATCCCTTGACAAGGGGGACACAACACCTGCAAAGGCCAAGAACCATGTCACAGCGTGAGCCTCAACCAGCCACCAAGAGGTGACAGGTCAGGAGGACCCAGAGGAGCAGGCCAGAGTTGCCAGGCGATGGGAGGAGCTGTACTGACCAGCATATGGACAGTCAAACAATCACTGTTGCACATCCACAGCCCAAACAACCAAGCAACTGCAGCCACAAGGCCACTGTCAATCAATCTGGGCCCCAAGACCAGCTGTTCAAACCCCAGGACGTACACCATACAGCCAGTGGCAGGCCACAATATGGGAAGAACCCAAAGGACAACCGACAACAACCCCGAGAAGGGAGCCGCAAGACAGCCCCTGGCTACTATGACTGGCAGGGACCTGGAGACCACAAGGAGACCAGGGGACTCCAAGGCCAATATGCCTGTCCAGGTATGACCTTGGTGTGCAGGCAGTGGACAGCATGTCCAGGATTGTCCTAAATGACCTCCATGCCCATGAAAGGGACATGGCTGACAACACATGGGCTATTGGCAAGCTTGTAAAGCTACAACCACCCCCGACGCACTCGGGGGCATTGGACCTCAAAAGGTTTGAGGTTTGGGTGACCGGCATAATGCACTGGTTCAGACTGCAAGGCCTACTTGGCCCAGCAGAGGACACAACCCGAGTTAACGTGATAGGGAAGTGCTGCGAGGGCACCACTGCCAACTGGTTCTAACATGTAGTTGAGAACGCTGAGGATGGCCAGGATGGGTGGAACACACAGGGGGTCTTCCAAGGCCTCCAAGTGTGCTTTATAACGCAGCGATCTGCTGCAGAGGCAGTGAAGGAATTCCATTTGTTGCAGCAAGGCACAAAGGATGTGGAGGAGCTCTATCACAAGCTCTGGTTGCTGGCCACCCAGCTACCATCACTACCTGACACATACACATTCAGTAGGTGCTTCATGGAAGCACTGCACTCCTGCATTGCAACGAGAGTGCTAAGTTTTGGGACTCTCCCGAAACGGATGCAGTTGAACCCTGCGGGACGTGGCATGGGATACAGAACAGGCAATGGAGGTGTCCCAACAGTACGCAGAGGCAAAACCGCTGGAGAAGTCCTCCAGCAAAATCAAGGCTGGTTATAGCAAGGCCAAACGGGCGGACCGCCTGACCATAACAACCAGCCGACCAGCAGCAGAGGATTGGACAGGAGCACCAACGGGTACCCCAAAAGCAGGGCACACTGGACCCAGCAATGGCAGCAAAAAATGCTTTTACAAGTGCAGAAAAAGGGGGCACATCCAAGCCCAATGCACCACTGCAGTGCAAGTGAAGGCAGTTGCTGTCAAAGAGGACGACAGGGCAGAAGAGATCCCCACCACACAAATACAATTTGAGTCAGGACTGGAGGAGGAGGGGCTTGGGGAAATAAACCCTGACAACCAAGAAGAGGGCTGAGAAACAGACCAATCCTCCATGGCTGACTCCCTGCTCAACCACTTTAATAAAACATACAAGATATTGGTGCAGGTGGGCACCATCACCCCTTGGGAAGACAGAGTAGCTGCCTACACAGCCACACCCAAACAAAAAACAACCCCAGCTGTGGCTGAAGACATACATTCACCGGCTGCAAGATGCTGACCAGCACCCCCGGAACTGGGACAACTGGTGAGGATCCCGCAAGAACAGAGGCCCATTAAGGGCTATTACAGGGTGGGAGGTGCAATCACACACATACTCTTTGACTCAGGATGCAGCACCAAAATGATGTTGGCTGAGTTTGCTAGGGCCACTGGGATAAGGCCAACAGAGTTAAAGCAGCCCTTTGGACTGCAAATGGCTCTTGTAGGGAGCCAAGGGAAAATATGATTTGGCATGACGGCACCAGTAGAAATAGGGCTGATGAAATGACCCCACTACTTCGACATAGCCAACATCAAAGAATACGACGTCATAATCGGCACGCTGTTCATGCAGCAGACAGGAGCCCAATTGGACTTCAGCCCCAATGAAATAATCATCGGCGAAAACTGATTACTGTCCCGACACAGGGCGGAGGCGCCTAATAACACCAAGGGAGGAAGGAGCAGCCGGCCAAAGAAGACAAGGCTGCCTGCAAGCAGGGCCCTCACACAGAAGCGGAAAAGTCGCCCTGACTACATGGCAGCATGGTGGCCATGAGCTTGGTAGAACTGGACTTGGGAGCTGCCCACAGCAAATGGAAGTGGTTATTTCAACTGCTTCTGTCAGAGCCCCCACTGCAGCTCTCCCCATTCAGGGAAATAAACCACAATATACAATTTGTTGATAAAAAATTACACATAAACTACTACCAAGCAAGGTGCCCGGAAGCACTCAAAACGCAACTCATGGATAAACTCCATAAATACTCCACCGCACAATGGTGGTACAAGGGGGTGGCGCAGGAAGTGCCCCCTATGCTTTGCCTTTTTAAGAAAGACAAAAAGACACTGTGCATGGTGATTGACCTGCAAAAGCATAATGACAACACAGTCAAGGACATGACCCTGTTCCCTGACCTTGATGAGATCAGGGAGGCTGTAGCAGGAGCAAAATACTGCTCAAAACTCAACATGACCAGTGCATACAAGCAAGTCTGGGTAAACCCAGAACATACACAAAAAACATCATTTAGTATGGTGTTCAGAACATACTACAGCAATGTAATGCACCTGGGGGACTGCAATGCCCCCAGCATGTTCCAGCACCTAATGACACATCTGTTATGACCCGCTAGTTCTCTGATCTGGTGGCTAACGGTGGCTCTCCATACTGTTGGCTGTCTGTAGTCCTTTGGTATTTATTCTGTATTTATTCTGTAGTGTGTGCTATATACTAGTCAGTCTTGGTGTGGTGGACAAGATAAGGCTAACTGAGGCACTCAGTTCACCTTACTCCTTATTATATACCTGGCAGCTGCAGTGAGTCAACTCAATCTGCAGTCCGCAGTAGCAATAAGGTCATGTGTAGTGTTGATGGCCTATCAGGCATCACCAAGACGGTCATGTGTGAATGTTTACTAGTCACGTGTGCTCACTACTCAGGTTATTTGCAGCTCCAAATCTTATAAGAGCTGCGCTTAATCCTAGGGTCATGTGACATGTCCTTAGTCAGGTCGGGAGTCGGGTGTGCATTACAAGAGAGAGATATTGCAAGCCTGACTTGCGTAAGCAGGCCTAACCACCATAAGCGCCGAGGTCATGTGATGCACAGGGTGCTTCAAATGACTTCAGGGAAAATGTGGTAATTACTTAATTTATTCTCTCTGCTCAATAACACCAAGTCCCAATTCGCATCAGTGCTTAGTCGTCATGCACGCAGGTCGTGACATTACTCCCTCCTTAGGGTCTCTTATGGAGGATTCCATAACAGGCCCCCCCTTTTTTTTAAGGGTCTATATTATATCTCTAAGGGAATACAAAGAAGGGGGCTTCCCCCGCGTACACCCATTCCACGTTCTTGGCCACCCAGGCCTCCCCTTCCTCTCCTTCTATGTCCGACCAGCACTTGCTGATCGCCGCTCGGCTGTTTCCTGGATCACTGTCAGGCGCACCTTCATCGCCTTTATGTGTCGGTACCGACCTGTGAAGTCCGCCTCGTATTGACTCAGGGCTTTGAGCGAATACTTGCCGTTCATGTGGACCAGGTTGTCCAAGATCCATACGTGCATCCTCGGAGAGGGCGGACATGTTCCACACGTTGCACATGTGGCTGTGTGTGCCTTTTGACTAGGTGTATGCCATCTTCCCGGTCCCTGTCTCCCCTTCGATCACGAGGATGCTGTGGCGCATCCCTGGTGCCTTGGGAGGTACTTCCCGCTCAAACCAGCGGTCCGCTTGTTCAATGTGGGCTGCGGGTTCTGGTTGTTTGAGTTCAACCGGAATGGCAGCTAGGAGTGCCACATCCGTTTTGTATGCGTGTTCGCCATATGCCCAGACTGAGTTCCAGGCCATCGTCATCTGGAGGGGTCAGAGGCGCTTGAAACGCTGGTGATACTCCTCCTTTGTCAGCGCCACAACGATCTCCTCCCCGTCTTCGAGATCCGCCTGTGGGTTGTGTCTGCTTAGTTGGGGTAGCGGCATGTAAGCAGGTGCGTACCTGCATCCTAGACCTCTTACCGCCCTTCCCTTTCACCAGGATCTCCTCCAGGGCCTCTGCGGTGAGGTCTCCAGCCATGAGGTCCTCCACCTCCTCCCCGTTCATGCAGACGTCCTTCCATAGATAGTGGAAGGCTGTACGGGCCGGACAGCCCCCAGGTCCTTCCCTTAGCTCCTTCAGAGCAATGTTTGGGTGGGACCCTTTGAAGTCCCAGAAGCGCGGGTTGCAGGTTTCCACCCGCCCTTCCGCGGCGTGCTGATTGTAAGCATGTGTATATGGAGGGGGCGTTTGGGGTTGAACTTCTCCTCCTCGGGGTTGTGCTGTTCGACAACAGCCAGGGTCCATCAGCGGTTTGGGTGGTTCCTGCAGAAGTGTTCGAAGCGGCTTACTAGGCCACTGGGCTCCTCCTCCCGCAGGGCACTCCACATGAGGAGGACTGCCCAGCACGACACCAGGAAGCGAGATGATGTCCTGGGGTTTTGCTTGTTGGGAGTTGGTGAGGTGGACCCTCAAGCTGTTGGCGTAGGCTGCCCAGAACTTAGTTCTGGGTGTGGGGTTGCTGCCAAACGTGTGGGCATGGTGAGGCCGACCTTGGCGGTGCGGGTCCTTCGCCCCTCTGCTGTCGCTCCTCGCTTGGTCCAGCGCTGTAGGAGCTCGTTGTCATCTGGGAGTGTTGCATTATTGGTAGTGGGAGTGGGGTGCATGTGAGTGTTGGCGACTCGGGGGTTCCCTTCCTCCAATAAATATTCCCATTAGTCTATTTTGCTGGTCATGTGATGTTGTTGTAGTCACATGATGTTATTCTAGTCATGTGATGACGCATCTCCAAGGGGTGCCCTCCCTTTGCTCGTTGTGTCGCCCTGATCCTCACTTCGCTCGGGGGCTCTACTCCTCGACTCCAGTCGGTGCCCCCTCTCCAACCCCTCCGGTGTGAATGAGATAGCGAGTATCATGTGACTTAGGGGATCACATGATGCAGCTCCTATGGTCAGGTGATGTTATTGTTTATACTCGTATGTCGCCCTTGGTTCTTTCGGTATTTATACTGGGCTGGGAGGGGGTTCCCTTTCTCCATCTTACTCCTTATCCCCCATGTGTGTCATTACCCTTAACTACAATCCTCTCGACTGCACCTGCGGGGCTCTTCCCGGCGACGAGTACTGCACCTACTGCAACGCAGTCTGCGACGCCGCCCTCGACAATTATGAGGGAAAAGTTGGGGAATGGGTGGTTTTCTCCTTTACAAGTGAGTCGATTTGGTTTATTTCTCCCCTGCTAGTTGCTGATCTGTTGTAGAGATAGATGACGTGGCCATGGAGTTGGCAGAGGCTGCCCATCAGGTGGCCCTGTGTCATGACCCGCATGCATGACGACTAAGCGCCTGATAGCTTAGCGCTCAACACCACTAGACTAAGGGAATTAATTAGGTAATTGTAGTATTTTATCCGAAGTCATTTGATTGACTTTACCGATCACATGACCTTGGCGCTTACGGTGGTTACCGCCACTTACGTAACTCACTCCTGCAATATCTCTCCCATGTGATGCAGGAGCGAGGAGTGAGTGACTAAGCATGTGATCACATGACCCCAGGACTAAGCACGGCTCTTATAAGATTCGGAGCCACAAAACAAGCAAGAAGTACACGCACATGACTAATTAACAAACATGCACGTGACCGTCTTGGTGACGCCTGATAGGCTGTCGACGTTACACGTGACCTTGTTGTGGCTGCGGACTGTGGAATGAGATGACTCACCACACCCACATAATATATAAGTAGGAACGAGGCTAACTGAGAACCTCAGTTAGCCTTATCTTGTCCACCAGACCGAGACCGACTAGTACATAGTAAACACACCCAATAAATACACAATAAATACAGAAACCCATCAGACAGTAAACAGAACAGCGAGCCACCGTTAGCCACCAGATCAGAGAACTAGCGGGTCATAACATTATAAGGCTAACTTCACCTAACTCGTGGCTAACCACAGAAACAGAAAGTAAAAGCGAAACAGACTCTGTGATCCATAGACACACAGGAAACTATGTCACAGCAGCAACCAGGAGTATGCTGCTCATCTCGTCTGGGGAGCTGGGCAGCATCATGAGCCTCCCAGCACGAAAACCCGCCACCAGAAGTCCCGCCACCAGAGGCGGACCTAACAGACCTTGACGCCACTCACCTCGACATGCCTGGCACCACGCTGGAAGTACTGCTAGCACAACCCATTCCTCAGCGCCATACCTCCCTCATCCTTGATCAGCCACCACCGCCACTGGTAGCAAGTGAAGCTACCGCTGTGGAGATTTCCATCCAAGAAGTAGATGACCTAACCCGCACCATAGTGGACCAGGCTAGAAGGATAAACACCAGGCCACCAACCCCAGCAACAGAAGCCCTCAGGACTGGGAGTGGAATACGGTTGGGGCAACCACAACCTCCAAACCCAATCCAGTTGCTTGCGGAGGCCTTTAGAGAAAGTCTTCTAACCCTCCAGAAGGCCACCCTTGCGGAGATTGGAAAGAGCGCGATCCCCTTGATACGGCTCGAAGGGATATTACTGGAATGCAACAAACCCTGCAGGAAGCCCAGGACTCTGCGGTCGGCTCCCAGAACAATACATACCATATAGGTATGGAAGTTAAAAAACATCAAGCCACGACCAAAGCCACGACCGCAGCCATCAGGGAGACCATTAAAGAGATAAACAAGGCCCTAACCGCACAAAGTCAAAGCCTAGCAAACATGGGGACCGTGATGGTAACCTTAGACAAACGGCTTACCGAATTAGATCAGGCAGTCAAGGACACGGGGGAAATCACTACTGCCATAGAGCAGCGAACTACAGACCTAGCAAACGGCATGGACGACCTTGCAAAGGGACACCAAAGGAGCGCAACCCCGCGAAGGGACAGGGCACCAGCACCCGAGGTCTCTATCGGCGAAACCATCTTCAGAAGTGATCCTCTGGGAAGAACACCCTTTGTAAGGGAGTCTACGGTCCACCCAGGAGGAGACCCAGGAGACGAGGACCCTGAAGGCAGCGATGATGAAGGGAACCAAGGCAAGAAACCAGAACAGAAGAAGGCAGGGGCCAAGGATACAATGATGAACCAGACTATGACAACAGGAACAGCAATCCCAAAGGAAGCACGCACCAAGAAACCAGAAGCATACAATGGAAAGAAAGGAAAGGAAGCAGAAACCTTTATCACCAAGATGGAACTTTACTTTGATGACTACAAGGAGGGAACCTTCGGAGACCGACGCAAGATGAACCACACACTACTAAACTTAGGGTCAGGGGCCGGAGGTGATTGGGCACAATCGCTTATCAAAGCGTTCCAAACCAAAGAAGACCATGAGTATCTACGGGATTGGGAATCGTTCAAAAAGGCCTTCCTTCTTAACTTCGGAGATCCGGTTAAGAAGGAGAAAGCCATCTGTGACCTAGGAAAACTCACGCAAAAAAAGAGCATGCAAGCCTACGCCACTCACTTCAGGAACCTTGCTCAGGAAGTGGAATGGAACCGCGAAGCCCTGATTGACAAATTTAAAGGACTCAAACCCGACGTACGCCAAGAGCTACTCAAATTGGAATTGTATGACGCACTCGAAGATTCCTCCCTCGAAGAATGGATAGCGATCGCCTGCCGGACAGACAACATCCTATTCGCTACCAAACGTCTAGTAGGTAAAGCGGGATCAACCGTCACATCAAAAGTGAGCGCACCAACTACGGTAACAGGGAAGGCCGACCGCTCCACACTTCAAAAGGGAAGTCCCTTTGAAAGGGTCACCGACGCAGAGAAACAGCGACGATGAGCGGCGGGCCTGTGCCTTAAATGCACCAAGCTGGGACACGTGATATAGGACTACCGAGGGAGCTGGACTAACAGTACAACAGGAAAAACATATGGAAAGGCAGGAAAAGGAGCCGTGGAGGAAGAGGGACCAGAACCTGAATCGGAAAACTAAAGGGGGATGCCAGCGCCATGTCCGATGCCCCTGAAGACACCAACCCAATGCATGTATTCTACCTCAAGAAATCAAACAAAGAATCGATTATCTATGCGTCGGTGGAGGGAATTATGGAACCCGCTAAAACCCTTATCGACTCCAGATCCTCAAGGAACTTTGTCGACACCAGATATGTCGAGGAGAACCAGATAGAGACAACATCACTGAAACACAGTAGGGTGGTCATCACCATAGACGGAAAAGAGCTCGAAGAAAGGATCTCCCAAAAGGCGACCATGGAAGTCGAAATAGAAGGGCGGAAATGGCAGTGCACCTGCTACATGATGCCCCTAGGAGGGGTGGAAATCATCCTAGGAAAAGACTGGCTTGAAGAAGCAAACCCCATCATCAGATGGAAGGATCTCTCTATTACATATCAAGACAAAATTACGGGAAAAACGGCAGCGGAAACAACGACAGAGCCAGACATCCCGGAAGAGTTCTTGGAGTACAAAGACCTTTTCCAGGAAGAAGGTTTTAGTGAGATGCCAGAACATCGGGTACAGTCATCCACCACGTGATGAATCGCCACTATCACATGAATCAAATAAATGTTTGTAGCTAAAACAACCGTGTAACTACTTGAGTTCTTATTCAATCTTGCTTTTTTCGTTGTATAATTGCCGCTATGGTTATTGGGGCGGACACGAGCGCTTTGAGGGTGGTTTGGAGGCGTGGAAGGCGGAGTTGGAGCTTGCCAAACGCGAGAATCGACAGCCCCGATGGGTAAAACCGGTCAAAACTTCATCCACACGTGAGAATGTCGAAGCGCTGGATTACGGGGACGATGAGAACAAATTTGAGGAGGATTCAGCGGGTAGGGATTTGTTGGAGGACAAAGGCCGATTTTTGTTATTGTTTATTGATTCATCTGGTGGTAAATCACGTGCGGTCCGCCAATTCACACATTTTCCCTCGTCTCTCGCTCAGTTTTCCTTCTGTAGCCCCGAGATTTTGAACAGTAACTCCCAGAGTCCATATATACACCCTTACCAAGTCATATATACGATGAAGATCCACAAGCCGAGATACGGAAGGCCAAACATTTTTAATTCACGTGACGGTGGATGACTGTATATGATTGCGCAATTAACTTCATTGAAGGAGCTGAACTCCCTAAACCGGCAAAGACATATCCAATGTCCCCGGCGGAATCACGTGCTCTCAAGGAATACTTAGACAAAGAACTAAAGGATGGGAAGATCAGACCAAGCACGTCACCCATTGCCTCCCCCTGCTTCTATGTAAATAAAGCAGACAGAGGACTTAGGCTAGTAGTGGATTACCGGAAACTAAATGCAATCACTAAGCCGGACCAATTCCTGATGCCAATACAAACCAATCTGGTCGAAAAGCTCAAGGATGCCAAAATATTTACTAAGATGGACATCCGCTGGGGTTTCAATAACATCCACATCAAGGAGGGAGACAAGTGGAAGACAGCCTTCAGAACCAAGGAAGGACTGTTCGAGTACCTAGTAATGCCCTTCGGGGTAAAGAATGGGCCTGCAACCTTCCAATGCTTCATGAACAAAATATTCCACGACATCATTGACGTCTACGTAGTAGTATACATGGACGATATCCTGGTTTACTCCAATACAGAAGAGGAACATACCGGACATGTTAAGGAAGTCCTTAACCGACTCCAAAAACACCACTTGTTCCTAAAGCCCCACAAGTGTAGGTTTCACACCACCCACACCAGCTTTATTGGTATTGTCATTACCCCGGAAGGGATTTCAATGAAAAAGCAAAAGGTGAAGGCGGTAGAAGAATGGAAGGAACCAACCACAGTCAAACAGATGCAGGCCTTCCTTGGCTTCGCCAACTTCTACTGGAGATTTGTAAAGGACTTCAGCAGGATCGCTAAACCACTAACAAATCTGACTAGAAAAGAAACGTCCTGGACGTGGGGACAAGAGGAAGCAAACGCCTTCACAGGAATCAAAAGGGAAATATGCAAGGAACCTGTGCTAATCCACCCAGACCCAAAGAAACCCTATTATATGGAGACGGACGCATCCGGAGTAGCATTAGGAGCAGTACTCAATCAGAAAGGGGAGGACGGGAGACTACACCCCATAGCCTTCCTCTCAGAAAGCTTTACCCCTCCACAACTGAACTACGATACCCACGATAAAGAACTACTAGCCATCATACGAGGGTTCGAGCACTGGAGACTGTTCCTAGAAGGGACTGAGACCCCGGTAACGGTGTACACCGACCACTGAAACCTCCAGTTCTGGAACAAAGCCCAAGTTTGGAACAGGAGACACGCAAGATGGCACATGATCTTAGCCTCCTTCAATTTCACTATCGAGTACAGGCCGGGCAAAATGTCAAACAAACCGGACGCGCTGTCAAGAAGGCATGACCACAGCGACGGGGAGATACCCCCGCAAATCATGATCTCGGAAGAGAAATTCATAGGGTTCAGAGCAGAGGTCACAGAGAACCTTCTCGATGAAATCCGAGAAGCCCAGGGAGAAGACGAATCCCTGACGACCTTAATCTCCAGCACGGAGGGGAAAGAATCCCTACCACCGTCAGCAAGAAAACAATTCAATAGGTACCAGATCGAGGAAGGAATCCTGCGTTACGACGGACGAGTCTACGTCCCCAAGGACAGAGACATCCGCAAACGGTTACTGAAACTGTATCACGACCACCCCATGGCGGGCCACCAAGGTGAACAAAGGACCGCGGAGCTACTGTCCGAAGGTGACTACTGGCCTGGAATGATTACCCAAGTAAAGGGGTATGTTGGTTCCTGCAGGGTTTGCGGTAGGGTTAAGGGCCACAAACAACCGAGTGAAACCAAACCGCTACCAAACCCGGTCAAACCATGGAAAGACATTGCTTACGACTTCATTGTCAAATTACCGGTGTCAAATGGTTACGATAGCATCCTGACGGTGATTGACCAATACTCAAGACAAGCACACTTCATACCCTGTCTAGAGTCCACTAAAGCCGAAGAACTGGCCGACATATTCATTAGAGAAGTATGGAAGCTGCACGGAACGCCCGCAAGGACGGTATCTGACAGGGGAGCAACATTCAACAGCCAGTTCCTGACGGCGTTATACCAAAAATTACAGATCCAACCCCAGTTCTCCACAGCTTACCACCCGCAGACAGATGGGCTAGCGGAACGAACAAACCAATGGGTGGAAGGCTTCTTGAGAAGGTTCTGTAACTATCGGCAGAACGATTGGTCTAAGTGGTTACCTATAGCCAAATTCTGTCATAACCAACACAAGAACTCCGCAATGGGTGTGTCCGCCTTCGAAGCGGTATATGGGGAAAACCCTCAATGGTTGGCTCCTC
>WSLM01000234.1:0-22753 GCA_019677335.1 Ceratobasidium sp. UAMH 11750 | reverse complement strand
GTTGAATACACCGACGTCGAGTGGCTGCGTCTTGTGAGTGGTCTTCGGAGGGAGGCAGAATATAAAAATCCTGTGTTTATAGGCGGTGTCGCGTAGGTGTAAAGATACATGGGACCCATGGCCATCCAAGAGAAGGACGATCGGTGCATCCGATACGTGGTGTTCCATAGCTGTTGGAATGAATATCTTGGTGAACCAAGCCTCGCAGATGTCATCCGACGTCCACCCGTTCTCACTTGCAACACAGCTATAATGACGGTAGGTTTATTTCATCTGTATGTGTTTAATGTCTTACTCACCATCCTATACGTTTATCTTCCCACCACTTCCCGACATCGCCACGCTGGTGGACAAAGCTTGGTTTCATTGCAACACCAGTTGCGCTTGCACACTCGATTGCCATGGTGAGTTCTAGGTCGTCGCTTTTAAGCTTGTACTGCGATTTCTCGAGCAGGCTGAAAAAATGCTTTTGGCGACTCGTCGATCGGCCACCACCACCTTGTACACCCTTTTCATCCATATTCCATTGATGTTCGGGTGGTATGTGGTACGTTTCGATCATCGCCTGGTATGCCGCAAAGTGATTTAAGAGTGTAGCTCGATTGAAACCCGATGCACGCTTTGGATCAACCTCGTAAGCACGCTTGAATTTGAGAACAAGTCGGTGACGTTTGATAAACTGCTTGTACCAGTGCGATGAGACTTTGTGATTGGGCCCAGCAAGTTCTTGAGCTCGGGTAAGGAGCTCTTCCTTGGTCCACGGAACACCCATTCCGCCACAGTGAATGCACCACTCAACAAGGATGGACTCGATTGCAGGGGAGAGAGTTTGACGGTGAGCGTGTCCAACGGATGCGCTAGCATGCACTCCACTTGCCCGGTCTGCCAACGTTCGACATGGGATATTGTGGGCCTCGGCTGCTTTGCTGACGTTTGTGAAGACCCCCTTGTGTAGATCTTCCAATGCTTTCTTGATGCGATCTTCACGCATCCGTTATCTGCTTTAGGCATCTACTTATGAACACCATATGTTAAGCATATACTCAAACCTAAGGTGATGTTTAGCTGGCTTACTGTTTACCTGTAGTGTACGGTAAAGCATGAGGTTGTTTTGAACCTCTGGACGGGCTTTCTGGCCGAATATTGTCAATTGCTGAATTAATTCAGCATAGTCTGTTTCCAAATCTAGCTCCGTCGGAATCAACTGGTTCCGACAGTCATTTTTGTCTGAAATGATAAAATGTTGTCCTAACTACTTGTGAGACTATGCTCGGACAGTGAACAGTATCAAGAAATAGGTCACGTACAAACAGAGACCTAGAACAACGAGCCACTACAAAGCTAATTTCTTAGCTACAAGCTTCTGAAGGTTCAGTGATGGCTTGGATCTTGCCCCGGAAGCAGTTTATATGTACTCATACTCCTCTATGGCTGAATATATTACTACAAAAATGGCAGGGTAGGCGCATATAGGTGTGTTTTACACACTGGTATTTATCTTCCATTTTTAACCGAAGGCATTCGCCAGGGAGCGGGTAATTGGCGAGAAATGGGTCCGTCCTTGTACACAGCGGAAAATGTCACAATAGACTTCGAGAGTTTGGGCTTGTTTGCGTCTGGGGATATTTTTTGAAATAATCGCATCACCGCCACCACGCCACCACTTCGAATGACCCAACATGAGTACGTGTGATTAGGGCGAAGTAGATGCAGTCGGAGGTATGTTGTATATGAAAAATCCTCAAGAACGAGGCCAATTACAGTCAACAGGTATGAATAATTGGCATGACGCCAACCTCAACACCCGGATGGCTGATGGTGCCAGCGTGTCGAGCCAACTTGATTGAAGCATAGATTTGTAAGTGCTGCAACGTCACGAGCATAACCTTAGGATTGAATTACATCCATCCAGATTCAGCACGATACCCACGATCTCCCCCGTGCACCATTCGCAATATCTACGTCGGTTTCGACATTGAGAGTAGCCATGATCTCTTTCCCAACGGCGAGCATTACACTGTCGACGGGCTACCTAGTATATTAGTGGGGTGTTTATAAGCCGCTACAAGCTGCCCCTTCATGGTGAGTGGCAGTTTCGTCATTGTGTCATGGGCGAGGCAAATGAAAAGCTGTCGACCTTCTTTCTGCTAGTGCCGAGTCACGGCGGCTTCGTTCCACGAGTTTCGGAAGACATGAAGGGAGTCGCCAACGACACATGCGGTCAAGGATGGAAGTGGAAACCAAGGGGCTTGTGAGATGTGTTCGCCAACACCAAACCTTTCACCATCCGCAACCTGATTGACCTCGAAGAAGCCTGATTAAAAAGATATGCCAATTTTCGTTTGTCGCCTGTACTTGTCTTTGCAGCATCACGACCGTTGTGAAACGCCAGAATATATCCGAACCCAATTTCGCCCTCAGCAGACCGGTTGAATCCTCATGGAATAACACAGCCAAAGCACATCCCCTCGTTGGTGAGAATTAATGCCCATCTCCGCAAATTAAGACATTCACTTCACCAAAATCTGCAGGTGCGGCAAGCGAGTGGTGCACCATCCCACCAATCCGGATGTGCTTCCGTAGCTGTCTTACAGACACCTTGGGCAGCATTGAGTATTTTTCAATGACATATTTTCCGACCTTCCATATATGCGTGAGTTTCACTTTTGCTTTATCGCTCAAGTGTTCTTGCCAACTGAAACACCTAATATTGTCGTAGTTTTCAGGGTAGAAGGGCCCCGGTGGCCAGCAGTGGCAAGTATATGCTAACCAGTTTTCGTGGGGCTGGTGTGTAAGCGCATAGTCCTGACCGTGACCGGGGTTTCGTCATAAGGTCTCCGCGATAGACGGCGCCAAATCCACCACTCGAGATTGGGAAAGTGGTACACGATTCGAGATCCAGGCTACCCATGATGTCTTGGTATCCATGTTCTCCAAGATGTTGGCAAACTCAAATGGCGCTGACTATATGCGCAATGAGACATCAATAAGGTTTATGCTAGAGGGTAGGATACATACCATCATACTGCGGATGACTATGTTGGATGTGGCCTGAGATTTAGGACGAATTATCGGAATCTTAGATGCTGCGTTATTCGTGGCCTGATTCCTCTACATGTGTAGTTGAGAAAGTATCAAATATCATCCTCAAGAAACGACGTTGGAGTACACATCGTTACTTGCTCTCTTCTCATACTACAGTTTGTGTCGCATCAATATGAGAACCCAGACCAGTGTGCGTAACCTATCTAAGCCTGGCAGTACTTACTTGCTATACACAAGAGACGGGGGACATAGTAAGTTAGTCACTCAGGCCTGTGCAATGGTAGTCCTATCCGTCTACGTGAGCAATGCAATCGTAAATTAGTGCAGCTCCTCCTAGTCACAACATTACTCACCTCCTACTAGTCGAAGGATCGCGTGGAATAGGGCTAACTTCGTTTACGGGAGCTACAGCAGTACTTACATCCCATGCGAACAGAATCTAGACAGTCTAGGTTAGCACAACCCATGCAAACCATCTCATTACTTACTCGCTAAGTGGGCAGTGAATTGCAAGACGCGGGTTAGCGTGTTCCACCCAACTCGCCACACCATTTATCTCCTATGCGGACAAGTTATAACACGGTGCTGGGAAACGCGTCTCCTCCAAAATCATAGTATCACTCACTAGCTATATAACGAGATATTGTACCCCGTCAGCCAGTGCAAATGACCAGCAACAGTGAGTCGAACACGGTTTCTTTATTTAATCTCACTGTGCATCCATTAGGTGGTGTCAGCCCGGACAACTCTTCGTTACCACGCAGCCATCTAGGCACGGGCACGCAATCAATTCAACGTAAGTACTGCTCCACTGCTATGAATCGTAATACTTGTATTTTTTGCTCAGCGAGCTTCGTTCCTGAAACCGCGCCACAGTTGGCCCAAGAGGCCTCTCAACCCCCTGGGTCATTAACAAACACTCCAGGCCAGACAGCGCAGGCAGGCTGGGCGTGTGAGTTGTGCATATATGACGTTTAGTGCTTTTCTTGATCCAACATTATTTGTAGCGGGAACCTTAGTAGATCGCCGCCAACGCCCGTTGCATAGTTCTTCGTCCCCTCTCACGCGCGCCGGCTCTTCTGGTTCATCACACACCCGTCGTGACTAAGGCGCATGTAAACACGAGGTACCTGTTAGCTTTTGTATTGTTCCTGCGTTTGTCCGCAGTAGAGATGGAATAGATTTCTGTATTCAGTTGATCATTTCATTGCATGATTAACCAAATATATGCCACGGGATTACCAGAAAGGGTACTGGAAAAGTCGCAGTAGAACGGTTGTTTTACAATCAATATCTTAGTCACAATAGGATTCAAATGGACTAGTCTACACAGAGACCTACCAAAACTCCACACGTAAACTATCCATCAAACAGCAGCTAGATTGCAACCATGACTTACACTAAGGCCCAATAAAGCCCGACCAATCTGTTGTTTATATCAACTCATATCGTCGCAGTCATTCGGTCAAAGCTCGCCGGGAACCAGCCCGTGATGCGGTACGGAACCCGACTATCATCGTAGCCGCAACCAGACTTGCACACTTAGATTGGGTATCTCCTTGGAGCTCCCCAGCTGTAAACCAGCCGGTATGACCTACGGATAAACGGCGGTTACAACTGACGGTTCCGAATCGCTTGCAATGTGGGGCCCGGTGGGTGCAACTATCCGGAACACCTCGTGTGTTAGCCGCCGGTAGACCGATGATTTCCAATTGTAATTACATACCTCAGTCCCATTCTGGTTCCGGTGGTTTGACCACCCCGGCTGTTTTCCAGACTCGCGCCCTTGATCTGGTTACCGGCCGTTTCCACGATTGGACCAGTCCGGTGCTGAGTCAAGCTTGAATCCAGCTGGCAGAGGGGCGGCCGTGTAGTGTGCCGCGATCACGTGGTCGCGACGGCACGTGGCTGCCGGCCTTCGCCTCTCTTGACTAACCCGGCAAACCATCATTTCCGCCACTACTATGCCGAATGCATCTAGAGTAGCCAAACCTGCCGCTTCCAAATCATGAAACAACAAATTAGACGAAGTCATAAATGAACTCGCAAACCTCAAGCTCCAGCCTCGATCAACAAAACAACCCCCAGCAGATGCTCCTAGCACTCCTGGCGAGAGGCTTCGAAACGCTATGCTTGTGGTCAATGAAGCATTCCAGTCTATCTCTGCTGCTGTCAAGTCTAGATGGAAGCTGGAGTCTGCTGCTACGAGTGAACTGGAGTGGTCTGAGGGGAAAGTAAACAAAGTGATGGAGCCTGGGAGGCGCACTCTCTACCCTCCGATCGATCTATCAGGAACAGGGGAATTCAGCAAAGATAGTGGATGTAGAACGAGCGGCGCTTGGCGTTGTCTCAAAGCTTAATAGCCTTCAAATGGTATGCAGGTGTGTTCTCAGCTCGTCGGGTCGTGCTGATGATTCCGACAGTACAAATTAGCATTGGGTTTACTTGAAGGAGTGGGACCGAGTCTATTATCGCTTCTTGGTGTCCCCGAGGTCAAGGAATCTTGTCCTAAATCTCGCTCCGCCAAAGTCACTCAAAGGCCACCCTCTCGCGCTGGGACCGCCAAAACATCGCCCTCTCCATATCTCCCTCCGCTCTCCCTTCCCCAACTTCCCGAGTCATCGTCCCTCACGGATACTGCTTCGATCCAATCCCTTGCAATCGCTCTCGCAACATACCAGACGCACTCAATCTAGTCCGTACTCGCCATTTTAGATAATACCCAGTTGCATGTGAGCACAGTGCCCGTCTTGTCTCACTTTAGGGACCTCGCTAATTCCTCTTGCCCTCTCAGGATTTATACAAGACGTTGATCTCCTCTGATTTTTTGCTTACTCGGGCTCCTCCCCAATCGACTACCCTTCCAGCCGACCAGGTCAGTGCCCTCTTTGTCGGTACTTTTCAGTCTATTGCCGGAAGTCCTGCCTTATCTCCCCGTCCTCCTGAGTCAACCACCTCATCTACAGCCCGCAAAACATCGTCATCTAGGGCTCCCAGCGCAACTAGAACGCACACCAGAACAGCTTCAGCTTCTGGTACGACCAAGGCGTCCTCAACCAACTCGACCAAACCCTCCACCAAAGCAACTACGGCCGCCCCGCCAAACCCGGACGAACTTGGTTTGCTATGTCGTAAGGAAGCGTTGTTGATTCTCACTCGTCCGCCAAGCGTCGAGAAAGATATGGATTTGTTCTGGGATCAGGCGACAAAATGGGGTTCCGCGTATGTTAAGTCTGTCTGGTAAGTGCTCGTAAGTTTCGTTGAGTTTTATATCACTTACGTGTTGTTCAGTCCTACCTTCCCCTCCCACTGAAGCACAAATCGCACAAACCCTCTCCGCTTTCTTTTCGGACCTCATTGTGGCTGTCCCATCTGAGAAGCAGCGCGGCGTGCGTTTTGAGACGTTGTACGAATGGTGGATGAGGTTCGCCAAAAGGGTACGCTAGTTTATCCTTGTCAGTCGAATATCATCCAGAACCATAACCTGTTCATACCAGGTCGAGGATGCCGAAACTATTCAAAAATTTGCTTACTTGCTTCACCCCCCGTCGATGCCAAAGCGTCCAGCCCGAGAGAACCCAACCAAACCTCCCCCGGTTGCCAAAGCAAAATCCTCTTCCTCTACAACTGGATTATCACGTTCCGCCCTCCTCGCCGCCTTGGACCGTGCCGTACTTTCGGCAACTCCAGAGGATATGTATGCCGCTGCTAAAGCACTGGACACACTGGACAACAACTGGGTCGCTATTGATAGCACTGGTGTAAGGCGATTAGTGAACACGATATCGGACTTGCCCAAAGCATGTGTCAAGTGCTGGGCCAAGGAAAATGAGAGTGGGCCGGAAGAGGGCAGGAAAGGCGCGGCGAGGGCAGTGGTGGATGCGATGGCCAAGTGTGCGGAGGTGAGTTGTGTTTTCGTGCGTTGTTTTAGCACTAGCTAAATTGTGGTATTTATTTTTCCGAAGAAACCTGGCTTCCCGCAGGAGATCACGGTCAGCGCAATTGGCGTGCTACTCACGCTCTCGCGTTCTGAACTGGGCCCCCAAGACTATGAATCCTACAGTCGCTCAAACCTTGCCATAGACAGAGCCCTGAAGCTCGTGGATCTTGCCGGCACAACGTGGAACGTCAACGGATGATCCTACTTCATCTCGCCTGTCTTCCAAAACTCAAGCGACTCTCTTGCGCGAAGTGTCAAATACTGTGTATACTCTTGCTGGGATATTATACAATGTGAACCTCGCGGCGAAAGCAATCGTGTTTGCCAAGCAGGCTTGCACAATTGGAGAGCGCACCCTCGGATTGGTGGATTTGGACACGGCCGAAGACAAGGAACTTGGCACTCTGAGGATTCATGTGCCTCGTCGGTGGGAGCTCCTTGCGATGTGCCGGCTCGAGGCGGCGGATCGTCAAGGAGCGGCCGAGGCCTTTGGAAAGGCGTTGGTCAGGAGTGTTGGGTTACTCGGCTCGGGCCAGACACTCGACGACAAGTCTGGCCAACTCGTCGAACAACTTATCCGCGTGTCTGTCGGGGGGTTATTTGACCCTGATGCTGTTATTCTCAGCCGGCTATTCAGGAACACCCAGATAGACGATAGGATGCTGGGTGTGATGATGGAAAAGGTTCCAAGCGTACTGGGGGACATGATGCACAAACCCATTGCGCAGCGTGCAATGGAAGTTGCTATGCAAGAGCAGATGAGGTTATGGGGGGATGAATGTGAGTATATTATTTAACCTTTGGCCGCCTAAGCTAATCACGTTTTGCCAGATTAATGATCGGATTACTCAAACAGGAGTATCGCTCCAACACTCCGGCAGGTTTGAAGGCATCTCATGACACGATACTCGAGTTGCTTTCTCTAGAGGTTCGTTGCGTGTTTTGTCGCTGATATTTTCGACCTAATAGCTTATTTTTGTTAGGATTTATGGCTTGACACGCCTCTTAAATCACATGTCCCGCAGTACATCGTACAGACGCATATCTGGACGGCATTAATCTTCTACAAATTAAACGAGCCCACGTTGCCCGACATGCTTCCCTTGCGTCGAATGAACTACTTGCGATGCTTGCTCCACCTGAGGCACCCGTAACCTCCAAGAACGCAGGGAAGAAACCTGCTGGGACGGGATGGCGAGGAGCTACGGCTAAACGTGGAGGTGAGTGTTTCCTTTGTTGATTAAGCTCATCCTTGCTGAATGTTCTTGTATCGCGATAGCAAAGGCCGGTGAGAATTCGAGTGCGCCACTCCCTGCCAGGAAGTCGAATGTTACATTCGAGAGGCCAACGGGGCTCGTCCAATCCATGGGTGAGATTCAGGGAGATCCTCGGCCATAAACAGAGTGATTTAACGTTTTTCCTAGATATGCTTGCGCAGGTTCTTGGATTGCTAGGCCACACGTTCTTGAAGTTGCAGTTCATGCATTTGATTTTGTGGATTTGCGAAGAATCCGATGAAGCAGAGACAGCCGAAGGTAAAGTGCGCTGTGATAACAGCTATAACATGTACTTATGTCCTTTCGCAGCTCACGTCAGGACATCAATTGACCTTTCGAACCCGTATCTAGTATCTAGAACTCGGTCAAGTAGCAAATGCAACGAGCATTCTTGCAAGAGCCAACGAAATCGCAGAGTCCAATGTCTCTCAAGTCGATATATCAACGCTCGTTATACTACGTTTATTGTATCCGGATATTCTAGCTCGGAATCAACAAGCTGAACGGAGGTGCGTGGCCAGTTCATTGAACATGTGGATTGATGCCAACGTTTTCGTTTTGAAAAGTATAAAGACATACAAGGATGCGCTTGAGCTTTCAGAGCAAATCGAGGCTGTAGATAAGCACGCTGCGTACATGGTCAAAACCCAAGCCCGATTGCCGGTCTTGCAACGAAGCGCAATAGCATGCGGGGTATATGCGTCGATTCAAGCGTCAAGGGTACGTTTCACGCATTTTTGCTGCGTTATTATTCCCGCCTGACTCAGGTTTATTCAGGACGACACTGTTTCGATGCTCGCTGGATTCAAACAAGCGCTCGGGCTATGGAATTGAGCAGCTGATATACTTCTACGACTCAGCGAGAAGACACAACCTGCCGCTCCCGCTAAGCCCGCAAATTCATTCAAGGTCTAGAACGTGAAGTCTGCTGCCCTTGACGAAATCCCGCAAGCCAAGAAAACTGTATCTCGGGTTGCAATTCTTGATAGGATACAGTGGCAAATTGCTCAGGTACGCGCCTTTTGTATCGTTTCCTGCGTTTGCATCGTAACTAACTTTCACCAAGGGTCTCTTGCGGACTATTTTTGACCCGGGAGAAGCGTACTCCATACGCGGCTCTGTACGAGAGGCCGAGTTTTCCCTCGCCCAAGCTTGTTCGTTGTCCGAGTCCCTCGCAGGCGCCTCTTGGTGTCGGCCGGTCGTTAATCAAGCAGGCTGAGCTTAAGATGGCGCGAGGACTGCTCGACGAGGGATTTGAGATGATAGCAAAAGCTGAAGATATTGTGGCAGACGTGCGTCGTTTTATGTCTATATCTGCGATACTCTCTGATATCTCTGGATTACAAAAATTAACGACGTTCAGCCAGTCGGAGTCGATACTGCTGCTCTACATTGCTTCCTTGGTCATCGTAGACAACGAGAAGCAAGCGCGGAGGATGCGTATGCTCTGTACGCGCAATCCGGGAAGATTTTGGACCAACTCGATACTTTGTTGATCGGACTTCGGCAACGCCAGTAAGCCCGATATATTATTCTAAACACAGCCACCGACTGATTCAACCAAATTAAAAGGTCCGGACCCCAAGTCACATCTGAAAGGTTGGTACCTGAAGTTCGAGGGCTGATCCTGAGAGAGCGAAGTACGTCCACCTATGTATGCAGCTCTATTAGCTGGTTTAACCGTTAAACCTCATAGTATGGCTTAGCCAGATTGGAGAAGTTCAATCCGAAGATCAGGTATCGTTGGACGAATTGAACAGCCTGCCTCAAACACTCAAGCTCAAGGTAATATCACATTTCTCCCCAAAGCGCCAACCCACTCACTTTTTCATGTTGCCCTAGTCTGAGCACGCCTCGTTGCTGGATCGAATTGCGTTGTACGAGGTGTTTAACCAATTCAGGTCCGATTTATTCCTCAGCTCGCCAACAGAGTCGGGTAAATACTCGTCGTTTCTGCTTCACTTGCATAATTCTAATCCCATTCTACCAAGCTATCGCAGTGCCAACGGGCATGACGAGCAAAGAATCTACAACAATCCAAACTACTTCTGCAAAGGACACCTTGAATGCTCTCAGCACGGCCGAGCAGAACTTCTGGAAGACACTTCAGCTTAGCGTGGCTCGTGGCGACGCGACACGGACAAGAGAGGTTGCGCCAGCCTGGCGCGCATCCGAGTGTTTCAGTCCTCGCTAGGCAAGCAAGGGGTCGAAGGGGCGGTGTTAACTGCGACATTACTTGGTAAGTAAAGCAGTGTGGGTAGCAAATGGCTATTGAAGTGTTATTAGATTATAGCAACGCGACTACACTACGCCGGGAAATGCTTGATGCGATCGTCTACAAAGAAAAAGCGACTCTGAACGGAGACGATTTGGTATGGCCGACATTGGACACCGATGGATCAACATCGCTCAAACCGGCTCAAAAACCACGTGGGTTATTCGCCTTGAGCCAAGACCCCAACGAAGACCTAGAGATTGGCGGGCAAGAGATGCGACAGTATTGGCAATTCCTGAAGGAGAAATATCGCAATTCCTCCTTCGACCTTCGACTACGATGACGCTATGGATGAACTCACTTCAATCATCGAGACAAGTGAGAGGATAACGCACGAAGGCGCCAATATCGAGGGTAACAAGAATGCTATAGCCGAATGGTGGTCAGAGTGAATAAGCTTGGATCGACGGATGTGCGAGCTGCTGGATAATATCGAGTTCTGTTGGCTCGGGGTGTTCAAGGTAATTTCCTATGAACTTTAGCTTTGCATTTCCGGCTGGCATAGGTTAGACGATAATGGCACGCACACCCGACACCCTTTCCCTGCTGCGCAACCATCTGGACCAGCGTTCAAGCGAAACGGTATTGGGAGTGACAAGACCAGCGCTCGTCCGAAGCTCGACAAGGGTTTATTCGATTGTTTCACTTCGATATCCCCTAAATGCCGCGACCAAGAGCTGGAGGACCTTGCGCACTTCATTCTCGATCTCTACCAGCTACATGGCACATCAGTTGCCTTATCGGAAGTGGATGTTCACACAGAGAGCGCATATAGCCTGGATCGGTTAGTTGTATTTACTCAATCTCGGTTAATCTCATCGCTAGCTTATGGTCGACTCGTGGAATGCACTGGAAGAATACGCGCTTGAAACCAAACCTCGTTCGACACCAGTAGACGACCATCATTTGTTCTTACTGCTAGGTAAGAACGTCCAACGAATTCCCTGGGAATCTCTCCCCATCCTACCAGAGCAGTCCGTCAGCCGTATCCCATCCATGTCTTCCCTTGTCGACCACGTCCAGCTGGTTGGCCACCGCCAGGGTATCCCACTCAGTGCTAATCCAGAAGGAGGCGCCACAGACCGCGCTTGTACGACCCAAGGGCCCGTGTACAATATGTGCTGAACCCCAAGGGCGATTTGAAACATACCGAGAAACAGTTTAGTCCATGGCTAAAGCGCATGACTAAAGAGACAGGCTGGACCGGCATTGTCGGGCGGAAGCCGAGCGAAGAGGAAATGGCGTGCTCGCTGGCGGGGGCCGATCTATTCATGTAAGTTCCCTTCCGGTGCTTGAGTTTGGTTCTGATTGCCCCATCAGATATTTCGGCCATGGGGTGGTGAGCAGTTCATCCAGTCGCAAAAATTGCGACATCTGCAACAATGTGCTGCCGTTATGTTGTGGGGCTGTTCGCCCGGTGCGATGCGAGATATGGGGGATTTTGACGCGGTCGGAACACCCTACCACTATATGCTTGCCGGATGGTACGTTCTACCTCTTCGAAATTATGTAGCGACATGCCTACTCAGCTCGGTCCGCAGCCCTACACTAGTAGCGATGCTATGGGATGTGACCGACCGTGAATGTGATCGGTTTGCACAATCGGTGTTTACGTCGCTGAAGCTGGACGAGCCTCGGCCCCAAATTAGCGATGGGTGAGAAGGAGCGAGCGTCGTGCAGGCCGTCGCATCCGCGCGCGAAGTGTGTAAACTAAAGTATCTGACCGGTGCGGCACCCGTAGTGTATGGTATTCCGTTTTACTTGTAACAGTCGAGCTCCGTGGTAGTGTGTGATTTCTAATTCTTTTTGCACACAAAAAATAATCGTGCTGCTGCCGGACCGGAGTTACACCCAGATCAACTCTTGGGTCACCTTGCTCCAAGGTCACACCCCCCCTTCATAAGCGTTGACAAGATTTTCCCCACTTGTGTCGGTGTTTGTTCCCGCCACCCGCGATCTTCGCCAATCCTTCTTGCTACGTCTGAGCCCTGGTGCACTATCAATGCTCAGCTATTCGGCCGTGATTTCTGCACCAGGTCACATCCCAGTGTAGCTCCTGCTTCAAGGCTGCATCCCTCGGTATGTCTGTTGTCACCGGACAATTTGCTCATGTGCCGTCCCCTAGTATTTGCCCAAGGCTAGACACTAGGGACAGGACAAGACAAGCCCACAGCATGGATTATGTTGGGCGTGAAGGGGCTAGTGGGGTTAATTTCAAAGCCGGAGTCGGGGTAGAGAGTGGGAACGAGAGTGGTCTGGCGTGTGCTACGAGCAGTCGGATTAATCTAGCGATCACACTTTAAATTGAGTTAAATTAATTGTTATATTCACAGCTATATTACATGATTGAGGGGTGCAGTGGACGTGGGCGTGGAGAAAGCAGGGAGAGGGCGGGAGGCCATCATCCGGGCGCATGTATGCGCCATGGTGCGCAGGAGGGCGTCAGCGCAGGCGGAAAAGTAGAGGGGTGAAGCAGCGGGCGTGGGCGGGTGCAATAATGCACTGGGATAGGTAAGGGTGCGGGCCGATAACGAAACAGGCGAGATGGGGGGCGAGTGGTTGAGCGGATATGTTTGGGGTAAGTGGGGGAAGCGAGCACCGGGGCAGCGAGCGCGCCTGGCACAGGACTGCGGAGGTGGGTTGGCAAGCACGGCCGTGCACACGATGCAGTGCGCGAAAGGGCGAGAAGGCGAGTACGCGGTGGAGAGGACCGGGGAACGCATCAATCGAGTATGGTTCGCCGTTTTTGACCGCGGAGAAGGGTGAATCGGCGGGAGAGTTTGCAGAACGGTGCAGAGTGGATCCACTTTGCCGGTTGCGTAAAATGAGCGACATCCTAAAGCTGGACGGTGGCGGCAGGTCGAGCACAGGGATAGGATCAGGTGCGGGGGAGCTAGCGCACTGGTTGACATATCGGGGACATGATACTGTGGGCGCTGTGCTTGGGGGCGCCGAACTTGGACCTATCAAGAGACTGTATATGACACCAGCGATCGTTTGACGGGAAATAGCAAACGCGGTGGGGAGGTGGCGGCATACCCAAATAGAGATGATCTGCAAAATGAAAACGGAAGAGAGTCTAGGAAACGATGGCCCAAAGACTCACCTAGGTCAGTGTCACACTTGCAGGTGAGCCAGCACCGGTTGGGAGGAAACCCGTTTGTACTTGTAGCGTTTGAAAATAAAAAGAACATTGCTGAATGAGCCATGGAGCAAGGTGTTGGCCCGCGCAGAGGGCATTTCTAGTTTCTTGAGCATGCAATCATTGATGAAGAGGGAAAATGCCCCGGTCACGTGACAGACCGGCTGAACCGAGGTACATAAGCCAAGCGATCGCTTACCCGCCGCCAACCCACCAACGAATGAAATACCAAACTTATGCAATCCGTACGTCTTGCGTTTTACATATTGCCCGACATCCACTAACATACCAATCTCCAGCCCGCGTATGGAACATGATATGGCACACCCGAGCGGTGAACAATCACAGTGGCTCAGATGCGTGCCTAGACCGATTTGTGGTGCTATGCGAAAACCGAGTCATTTGCCGGTAGAAACTTGGCCTTGGCTAGGCTTACATTATGAAACGTCCAGATTTTTCGAATAAGCCCACCCCCACCCTCCCACCCACCCACCCACCCAGGTATCATGTTCAGCGCCTGTTTTATCGGACCCCCCTGCAGCACGCTGTACTCCGCCTGGAACGGCCCGCGGAACGCGCACAGCTCGGCCAAAAGGCGTGGATCGTCGAGGATACAAATAGCCTGTAGCGTTTCGATGTCAGCGCGCGTTCTGTAGACCGTAGTCGAAAAAATGAATAATAGATATATATATCACTTACCGTCATTAACCGCGTCTCTCGGTCTCCGGCCCCTTTCGTGTCCCGGCACCACATGAGAGTATCTGGTGTTGGCCCTGTACACGCCTGTACCAGTTTGTATAGTTGCTTATGTTGCCTACCTTGGTCCCTTGGGTGCACGGTAGCTGCCATGGTTGGATCAGGATCTCAAGTTGATAGTAAACGAAAAAAAATTAGCACTGGCGAGCGGGTGATGTAAAACGTGTACGTACCACCATGGCGACTTCCTCACCCATCGCCGTCTGCTGGGTGTTGGCCTGGTCGTCTTGGTTGCGATCCACGCCGTGCATGGCAGCACCGCCGCCATGTAGAACGCGGCGGACCTGCCCTTGTGTTTCCAGAGCAGGAGCCGGGCCAACAGGCGCAAGGACGCGGCGATCCAGCGGCCCCATGTGCGCTCTCCATTTGTTCAGCACGGCCTCCCCCTCCAGCTCGCTCGCCGTCGCCATCAATAACTCCTGCGGCATCGCCAGGAACTGCTCGGCCGCTTCGTCCCAAGTTATACGCATCTTGGCCTGCCGGGAGAACCGATGGTTAGCGAGTAGCAGCGCGGGTGGACGATCCTGCTTACCAACACCTCGTCGAGCGCGGGAGTTGCGCTCGACCTGCCGCTGGTGCTGGAACCCGCCGCGGCCTTGGCTTTTGGGGAGGGGGAGGGGGCCTTGGCCTTCGAGCCGGCGGTCTTGGTCTTCCAGCCGGCCTCCTTGACCTTTGGGTTCGCCGCCACGGACGAGCCCTTGCCAGCGGCGAGAGCAGCCGCAGCCTCGGCCAGTATTGCTCGCTGGATAAGGATGTTAGCTTGTCCTCGCCCTGGCGCATGAGTACTCACCGTCTTGGCGCTCAACGCCTCGCTCTCCGCCAGCAGGTTGTCCGTCCTTGCCTCCAACTCGTCGATCTCGTTGGCCGTGGGCGCGGCCTTCTTGCCGGGGGGGCATCGGAAACGCTCGTTAGCCTGAAGCTTTCTCGATGTGCGGGTTTTAAGTCCGATGCTCACCTTGTAAGGCCGGCGGCCGCGAGGGCTCGAACGCGCCGTGTCGATGACGCTGGAGCTCCGGCCGTGGCTTCTCGAGGTGAGAGCCAGGGTCGGCAGCGTGCGTGGCTGGGCGGGCGCAAGGAAGCTTGACGTTAGTGGGATAGTAGCGGACATGGCGGGGCCGCTCACCTTCGGTCGCTACCTGGTCCCTGTCTGGGTGTGACCAGCGGCGCGACGGAATGTGACGCGGCGACGGCGAGTCTAACAGCCTCACGTCGCATGTTGCCCGAATGTCACCGGGCGGCGCGAAAGAGACCAGGACGAGGCACTGTTGGCGTTACTTACTTTGTGCCCACGCCAACTCCTTCTGTCCCTGTCCATCGTGCGCTCGACCTCCTGCTCGCGGTCCGTTGTTGGTTGGGGTGTCGGTGCATTGTTGGGGGTGGGAGTGTTCGGATTTGGCGAGGATTGGCGAGTCAGCGCTTATCCCACGTGATCCGCCCTGAGGACTGGCACGTGAGGGTGCCGATCGTCTTGCCCGCCCGACCGCCCCGACCTCTCCGCCTCTCTCGCTGCCGGCGTCCTCGCCTCGTCCGTCATTGCGCCCGCCCTCTACGTCGACACCGGCACCGACCTAGACGGTTACCTCGACCGAATAAGCCGGCAGCACCAACTCGGCACCGTCCTCGCACTCTACCCCGCGCTCGCTGGGAAATAGTGAGTCCCCATCCGTTTCCGCTAACGACCGCGCCCTGACCCCTCTCCCTCCCTCTCCCTGTCTATCTCGCCCTCTTGCGGTGCCTCGCTCTTGCGTTGGCCGCGGGTTTTATCTCATTCTCGTCGGGATCCCCGCCCGCGCCCCCGAGCTCGACTTTGACGTCGATCCTGGCCGAATCATTGAGATCAACCACTCCTGGTCGACATCAATGACCACGTCCGCTGGTCTCGACGCCGCCATCGACCTCGATCCGGCCCGATCGCAGCCGCTCGCCCTCGCCACTGTCCCTCGGCGTCCACCGCCCTGCCGTCCTCTCCCTCGCTCCCCGACTCACCCAACCTTGCAGGTGAGTGCACCTGACGTCTCTACATTATACGGTTCAAACTAATACTCCCGCGTTGCCCCCGTCCTCGCCCTGGCTGCTCTCTCCCGCTTCCTCTCCCGCTCCCTCCCGCAATGACCGATAAACGGCCGCCGCCCATCGACGATCAACGCCGCCCGCCGATAAACCGGGCCGATCCTCGACAAACGATGCCCCCCCACCAATAAACCGCACTGGCCATCGATTCAACCACGCTGCCCATCGAAAAATCGCGCCGCTCACCCATAATTGACGCATCCCGCCAATACACCACGCCGCCCGCCAATAAGCCATGCCGCTCATCGACAAACGGTGCCGCCCACCGATTATCGGCTCCCCCTATCGACACATCACGCCGCCCGCCAATTCACCACACCGCTCATCAAAAAACAACGCCGCACGTCGATTAACAGCGCCGCCCGTCGATAATTGACTCCGCCCACCAACAAATGGCGCCACCCGTCAATAAACGACACCGCCTGTCAATACATGGCGCCATCCATCAGCAAACAACGCCGCCCGCCGTTCCCGCCCTCTTCCGCTCTCCTGCTCGCTCCGTCCTCGTCCCACCACCATCACGACCACCCTCGTCGGGCAAAGCTGTGTCCCCGTCGTTTTGCTAACACCCACGTACTAAACACCGTGTCCCGCGTCCCCCTCTACCTCTCCCTCTCGCTGTGTCCCGCTTGCAAGTCGGCCGCACCGTTTTTCTCATCCTGGCCATTATGCTCTAACCCTCGCGACTAACTTCTACCTCAATCCCAACCACGTTGCCGAGATCAACCACACCCAGTTGGCTCCCAGGCAACGAGCAGGCGGCTCGAGGCGCAAAGAACGATGACCTTGGACTGGGGTAAGGCAAGGTAACTCGGCTTGGGGGTTTCCCGAGCTTGAGGCCTTGTTATATATTGTAGAGGCATTGTACAATTGATAATACTATCTAAGTGATCATCTATGCGAGTAAGCGAACGGAGAAACACATGAAAGCAAGCACATGGTGAGAGAACAAGTGAAAGGAGAAGAAGCGTTCGGGGGTATGGACCCGAACGCTTAGTCACGACATTATCCCCCTTTAGAGGTCCGTCTGGAGGTTTTTGGAGGGGCCTTGGCTTTGTTCTCTTTGGCGGCCTTGAGTCTTTTGGCTTTGTATTTCTTGACCATGTCTTTGGTGCCTGAAAGATCTTCCTCCACTATCCACTTGTTATCTTCAGGTCCAAACCCTTTCCATTTGACCAGGAATTCCCACTTGTTTTGCCTTTGTTGGCCATTTATGATTGCCTCCACTTCTTGTATGTTGTCTCCTTCTACTAATGACATGGGTTCGTCAGGGGTGTGTATAGGGTCTCGTTGGTATCATGATATTTTTCCTACATGAACCACATTGTGTATTTGGAGTGTGTAGGGGAGTTTAAGACAGTAGGCTGCAGGGGAGATTTCCTCAAGCACCTCATATGGACTGAGACGCTTATGGGATAGTTTCCCACTTGGTTGGCCTTGTTGAACATTTTCTGCGTCTAGTCATACTTTTTCGCCTGGGGTGTATTTGGGGAATTGTGATGGGCCTCCCTTGGTCATTTGCTCTTTGGAATGTTAGAGTGTAGCTTGTACTTCTCGTTGTATGCATTGTAGTTCGGCTATCCATTTGTTGGCTGTGGGTATATTTTTGGATGCTTCTCTGGTTGGAGTAAATGTTGGGTGGTAACCGTAAAGCGCAAAGAAGGGAGACGTCCCTCTTGCACTATGGGGACTGTTGTTGTATGCAAATTTGCAGATTGGTAGCCATTTCACCCAATCATCCTGTTTGAAATTGACATAGCCCCGAAGGTAGTGTTCAATAGACTGATTGACCTGTTCTGTTTGTCCATCTGTCTGTGGGTGGTACAAAGATGAGAGGGCTGGTGTTATTCCTAGCCGTTTGTAGAACTCCTTGGTAAAAGCATTTGAAAATATTTTGGCACGATCTGAGACCACCTGTTCTGGTGTCCCATGTAGTTTCCAGATTTGGGAGACCATCAGGTTTGCAAGTTCTTGCGTGTCCATTGCTTCTCGGCAGGGTAGGAAGTGACCAATTTTTGTAAACAAATCTATAACAACTAGGATGCTATCATAACCCTGGGAGCTTGGTAGTTTGACAATCATATCATAGGAGACAATTTGGAAAGGGTGATCTGGGACTGCTAAGGGCTTCAGTGGGATTGGTTCTCCTTTGGGCTTCCTAATTTGCTGACAGGTATCACACTTGCTGACATACTCATTCACCCAAGAGGTTAGGCTGGGCCAGTAGTATTCTTGTTCAATCAGATTGTGAGTCCGAGACTGCCCTGGGTGTCCTGCTAGTGGCGAGTCATGGTATAGCTTGGCAACATGGCGCTTGATACTGTCATTGTCTGAGACCATGATTCTTCCTTGGTAGCGTAGAAGTCCATTCTCCCAAGAGTACTCCTGGAATTTGGCCTGTACAGTGGCTGGTGCCTTGGTGGGTCCGGCATCATAGAAGGCCAGTATTGCTGCTAGTGAGGGGTCATCCCTAATGTGTTTCCGAATGATGTCCCATATTTCTAGATTGGTAAGGATTTCTGATGCAATGGCCACAACAAACTTGTCAGCTGGTATTGGGATTTGTTCGGGTTCAGCTCCTTTAGCAAAGTCTGCTCTTTGTGACAAAGCATCTGGCTTTTGGGATTGTACTCCTGGTTGGTAGGCTATGACAAAGTTGTATGCAGCCAGTTCTTGCATCCATCGGGCTTGTCTCCGGTTGGGTATTCGAGATTCTGACCAGTATACCAAATTCTTGTGGTCCGAAAAGACTGTTATCGGATCTTTGGTGCCCTCGAGGTAGATTCGCCAGGTTTTCAGGGTGTTGACAATAGCTAGTAGCTCCTTGTTGTATGTATCGTAGTTGCGTTCTGCTGGGCTGAAAGATTCCGACATGTATGCAATAAGGTGGAGTCATCCATCAGTTTGCCTTTGGCTAAGT
Organism: Ceratobasidium sp. UAMH 11750; assembly: GCA_019677335.1. Taxonomy (NCBI): domain Eukaryota; kingdom Fungi; phylum Basidiomycota; class Agaricomycetes; order Cantharellales; family Ceratobasidiaceae; genus Ceratobasidium; species Ceratobasidium sp. UAMH 11750. The sequence continues at coordinate 3,328 of WSLM01000234.1, read as the reverse complement.
ACAGCTCCCATGGCTACTCTCAAGGTGTCTGTTTCTAGGACATATGGTTTTTTGGGGTTTGGATGGGCTAGTACTGGTTTCGATGCCATTGCTTCTTTGATTTTGGTAAATGCAGTTTGTTGTTTGTCTTCCCACATCCATGGTGTTCCTTTGGCTGTGAGATCATGTAGGGGTCTGGATAGGGAGCTAAACCCTTGGATGAAGTGTTGGTAGAAGTTTGCAAATCCTAAGAAGGATTGGACCTTGTGAGCTGTGGTTGGTGTTGGCCATTCCATCACCGCCTTGACCTTGGAGTCCTCCATTGCAAGTCCATCTGTGGAGATAACGAGTCCAATATAGGGTACAGTAGAGACCCAAAAGAGGCACTTGGTAATTTTGCAAAATAGCTGATTAAGTTGCAATCGCTGTAGTACCTCCTGTACACGTTCAGTATGCTTGTCTGGGTCCTTGGAAAAGATGAGAATGTCGTCAAGGTAGACTTCTTTTTGTGGGATAGTACACACACATCTATTACATCAGACTCTTTTTGGGTTCCACCAGTTGCGGAATCTGGGGACCCTTTCAGTTTTCTGTCCCTGGTTCTATGTCAGATTCCTCTGCAGGTACTGTAGCTACCCAGGCTTTTTCCTTCCCTTTGTCCTTGTTGTCATCCTTGTTGTCATTCTTCTTTAGTGCTACCCATCCATTTTAGCATTTTTTGAATATATGACCTTCCTCACTGCACTTAATGCACAACCCAAGCTTTTGCCGGTGTTCATGTTTGTCCCAAGTGACGAAGTTGGGGCTTTCACTCAGGGGTGTTCTTGGGGGCTTGGGTGCTTAGTTTGCTCAAGAGCTTGTGGGTTTAGATTCCTTTGCTTTGACCCAATCGAGTTCATTTTCTCGTCAAGTGTTGTCAATGTGGGTAGCCTGGGCAATGAGTGTGATAAGGTCGGTGGGTTGTGTTTTGAGGAGGGCGATTTGGCTTTTGACCCCATAGTGGAGTCCTTGGCGGTAGGCGGCCATTAGGGCGCATCAGGGGAAAAAAACAAGTGCTTGTAGCACCAGTAGTAGGATCCATAGCTAAAAATGCCTCTGTAGCCCCATACTGTGGCTATGGTAGACCTCATAGCTCCCATAGCCTATGGTAGTAAATATAGCTCTGGTAGCCCCTGTAGCCCCTGTAGCACATTTAGTATTCGGAATTGATTTCCAATAATCTCACATTCCAATCACCTTCCATTTTTGGACTGAAAAAAGTCGTGTCCTGGCCAGTAGTCGCACTCAATTTCAGATGGGAACTCCCAGGCCCAACTGGGCGGAGCCCGATTAGTGGGGACGGATTCGGTCAGACGAGGCTGATCCTGCTCACCAGTAGTTGAGGCGCCCGGGGAATTCACTCGTGGGAAGACCGATTGGGCTAAGCGCCCAACCGGCCAACGCGAGCGGGACGATGTTGGATCCGGCTCGCGTCCGGGTGCTTTGGTAAGCGGACCTTAAGGCCGACATTAAGTGCGACTGCAAATGTATGCGGCAAACCTGTATAAATCAATGACATTTTGTGTTTGACATGTGAGCGGCCAAGTGCACTGGAGCCAGGCGCGAGTGTAGCCAGGCCTTACGGGCCGAAAAGCAGGGATGACAGCTTCTCCCCCTATCCCCTATTCCTCACCCCTGTCCCCTGCCCCCTAGCTGTTGCAGATGTGGCTATATAATGGCTCGCAAATCGCTCTCCACGACCTTTGCCCCACCACACACTCGCTCTTTTTCACTGAACATCGCACATGTCAAAACCGACACGCTCGTTCGTTCCACCGCCCCAAGAGGGCTCATTGTCGGCTGGGCAGCCGCTTGCACTGCAAACCGTGGGGGGCACCGCTTCAGCTGCTCCATTGGGCTCACCCCAAGCTCATATTATGACGCTAAAGTAAGTGTCGATTTTTATTAGATTTTCTTGACGCTGATGCATCTTGACCAGCACCAGCCCCGCTACCCAGTTGCCAGACTCCCCGATGTCGTCGGTGAGCCACCCTGCAACTCCTAGCATCACTTCCAGGTAGGTATTGAGCCTTTATTCTGTTTATTTACATGCCTAAAGGACCACTGTAGCCATGCGACCGATCCAGCTGCTGGGTCCCCTGGTACCCGCTCCTCCAAACACTGGGACTGCCAGAGCCCACCGTACCAGCAGCCCTGCGCACCCAACACTCAATCTCAAGACGCCTCGGCCTTCCTGTCCACTCCATCTCGTCGTCGCATTCGCCCTCGCATGCGCCCAATCCCAACCGACTCTGATGAGGAGCTTTTAGCCCCTAAGGTGCCACCCGCTGCTCCCTCCACTGCTCCCCGTGCCCAGCATCTTTTTGTCGATTTAATGTGCAGCTCGCAGCTGTTGTCAAGCACGGCTGCCCCTTCCCAGCCAGCTCCCAGCGTGGTGCCTGCCCAGCCAGCTCCCGGCACTCCTGCCCTCGGCCAACCTGACTCCCAGGAAGGGTCCGTCATCAACATGATGGACTCTTCCAAGCTGACCCCTCATCTTTGGCCAGTCGATTCAGTAGTCAAACATCACAACATTCACATCACGACTACCGAGTCTGGCGAGATGATGGCGGCCGACAAACTTGCGCACTCAAAGTCTGGCCGGCCAATTCTCAATGCGCCAGAGTACCGACTGTCCTCGGGTGGGTCACTGATGCCATTCTTTGAGCTCTCGTCTGGGCTTGCAGGTGCTCCGACGCCGGCAAACACCCCTAGTCCAGGTGGTGGCTCGGGTACCTTCAGCCTGCCTCCGATGCAGCTCGTCCTCGATTTCTCGAAGAACGCTGCTCCAGCTGGCAAGTCATCGGCACTGTCTGGCTCGAAGACCTTGAACGCACACAGCCACAAGCCCAATCCCCCGACATCCAAGGTTCCCAAGCCGGCGGCTAGGAAAGCGGACCCCCCGGCCAAACCACCGGCCAAGCGCCCACGCACCTCAAGCAAGGTTGAGGCTGCAGCAGCAGGGCTTAGTGAGCGCAGGAAGAAGGACCTCGACATTCCACTGGAGAGCGACGAGGATGTGGAGATGGATGGGGCAACTGACGAGGGCAAGGGCGAGGATGAGGACGATGATAACGGTAACAGCAATGGCGACGGCGACGGCAATGGCGTCCAAAAGTCCAACCGTTTTGATGATTGTCTGAGGCGGCAAGTGCTCAGCTGGTGGTTCGCGCTTGAGACATACCGGAAGCATTGTAACAACAAGGCGGAATCGCGTAAGGAGGTGAGTCTTGCTTATCGATTTTCTTTCTTTTTTCGCTGTCTGTTGGCTCACACTTTCAACTTAGTTGGTTGCTCTAATTGGGGGCGT